>UCOJ01000959.1:0-52278 GCA_900474305.1 Cecidostiba fungosa | reverse complement strand
GAAGCTTTAATACAGGTGAGTCATGACGTCATCAGCATACCTGTAAGACTCAGTCGATAAGGTAGGTAATTATTGAAAATGAGTAATATCCTAGTTGTTAGCGCCCATTTTCCGCACTACCATCCGGATGGTAGCCCGGAAAATGAGGGCTAATGCCTCGGAAATCTGGTTTTTTTCTAACTACTGAAAATGAGTAATATCTTAGGTGTTAGCCCCCCTAAATTCTCTAGGATAGCCTACAAAATTTTTTGCAGCGCAGTTTTAAAGCTTCTCTCTCCACAGGAGGATCGTTTTCTCGCTCCTGGACGTCGTTGTCGCAGTGCATGTAGCTGAGAAAATGGGATTCGGGCGGGGCGCAGCGTCGTTGAATTTGAATGGGCAAGTTTCTTCCATTTGCCCGAGCTGTAATCGCCGAGTGTTAATGTCGCGCGCCGGATGTACGCTTTCGGCGCTCGGTCCAAACGCAGTAGTGTAGGCGAAAGTGCTCGCTCCGAGAGAGCACACCTTGAGTCTGCTGCTTTCACGGCCTGTTTATCAAGGATGCTTATTTAAGATATAACTTTGCGCAGGCGGCGAGAGGGAGGAGACACGAGGCGAGAACTGCTCTCGTTGCCGAGGAAATTAGGCGTAATTGTTAGAGAGAGGCTAATTCTTTGCATTTCGGTCTCGGCTAATGGTATTTTCGTATACGCGCGTATACAATTAATATATATCGATATGTTTTGTTTGGATTATATAATCGCGTAGCAAAATTAATTGCCAAGTTTAGCCATTCGTTATTGCTTCTTACAGGAGCCCTTATACCGGTAGCATCAGTATAATGACCATAAGCATAAACCCTTCCTTATTACTCGTCTTATTTGTGACTATCAGGGCTCATTCGAAGCAGCGGCAGCAGCAGCAGCAGCAGCAGCCAAGGAAACTTTCGAACGACGCTAATATATACACGCCGGGCAACTCCTTAACAAGCAACGCGAATATGCTCGAGTGGAGAGAAAGCTCCCTTGCCCCCCTCTCAAGTATGTGTATCGCATCTGGCCGCATATTCTACAAGCGGGCAGGTCGCTAGTTAGACTCCCTTATATATTCGAGGAGGCTCGCATTATACGCGGCCTCTCGGCTACTTCTCCTCGCGGGAGCCAGCTATATAGTATATATAAGCAACTGCATGCAGAGAGAGAGAGAGAGAGCGAGCGAGCGGTAAATGCCTCTGCGAGAGACCGGCAACGATACGCTGCGGCACTATACGGTAATGTGTCGGTAAACACAACCCCGCGCGTAGCAGCTATGACAGGGCCAGCGCGAAAGAGGCGTATAAGCGGGGAGGATTGCGCATCCGGACGTACCTATAGTAGTGCAGCTGCCGTGTAACGAGCTCCTCGTTTAGGGAGAGCCGCAGCGATGCTGTGTTTATCTTATCTTATATAGCCGGACACGACGACAACACGCCGAGAGAGAGAGAGAGAGAGAGGCTGAAGGACGCGTGGGTGTGTATTATACTGATGCGTCTATGCGATTGCCCGTTTGTTGTTATACGCGAGGAGGCTTTTTACGTGGATGTTTCTGCTAGGCGTTTGGTGCTAATAAGAGGCGTGCGGGTGTTTTCATCGAATGGATTGGCGTCTTACCGTACTCGACGTGTTCTACTTAAATTGTGTATTTGCGAGATAAAGCGTGTCCTGTTACTTGTTGCATTCCCATACGATGGGAATACGTGCGAATGCTGAATATTACAAACAACGACGGAGAGAACGTTTACTCTTGTAATTATAAGAGGATTTTGTAGTGCACGCTTACGTATGCGCACGAGAATACAACGAAACGCTCTTACCGGCTGCAGCTATTTATTTCGTTCCACAGCTACTCCTTCGTAATAATTCATCAACTATATATAAATGGGAACTAAACCAACTTGCTTCCTCGAGAGAGAGAGAGAGATTCTCAATTTAAATTTAGATGCGGCAAACAAAAAACAGCACGTCGCTATTCCTAATCTACTTTGTTTTCCGGAGCAGCGAAATTTCAAGCTGCACATAACGCCCAATTAAAAGAACCTCTTTCGCTCGACCTGAATAGTATAAAAATTCATTTTCCAACGATTGGAGGAGCAATTAGTGTAAGAGCAGGTCGACGCTCGGTCGTTGGACAAAAACGAGAGGTCGTGGCAAAGATTGTAACGAGGTGTTCGCCGCCGCATCTTGCGGAAGCGGCGACATCCCGGCGACAGCTCTTTGGGGAAGAGAGGAGCTGGAAAGCCTTGTGTATACGGAAGTATAATGTTGAAGCGCTACCAATAAAGCTGATAGTTTAGTTGGGATTCCGCTGGATGGAGGGAGAGAGAAAGAGGCGTCGGGGCAGTTGTCGCGTCTGGAGCCCGAGAGACTTTATGCTAATAGAAGTTGTAGAACGCAGTCCCCGTAGTCGCCCCTCCTCCTTTCGCGTCTTTCTCTCACTCGCTTTTACTATCTTCATATCTACATCTACCTCCGGTCTAGCACTACCAATCTCTTTTCGCTCTTTTTCTCTCCTTTCGGGTCGAATTGAAAGCTTGTTTTATCCTTTGCCCGTAAAGCGCAGCGACGACGTTCTAAGATTCTCCAAAGCAATTAATTTAATTATTCTCGCCATTTTTACACCCGGCGGCTCCTCGTTAATTTCTTCACCAGCTCTCTATTATTATCCTCTTTTCATCAGCTGTCGAGACCTCTCTCTGTCTCCGTAAGTCCGCGCATCGCTGAGTGGAGTTTACTTGTTTGCAAGTGTATGTACATTAAGAAAGGAGAGAGAGAGAGAGCTTATTGCGCTGGAAGATGGTGATTACTTGGCTCCTCTAAGTGCAATCTGAGAATCGAAACTCCGAGCTCACCACGCTCGCACGGTCTCCGCTGATATTGAATGTCAGTTTTCAAAGTACTCGACTATCTCCGCAAACAAGCGAGTAACCGCCGGTAGTGTGGTAATTTTGTAAATGTAAATGCGAACTTGTTTTAAGATGTATTAGTTGAAAAATATTACATTAAAATAATTCTCTGCATTTTTTTTGAAATTCTGAGGATTTTGCGCGAGAATCGAGTTTTTTTCTTCGAGCGTCGGTCAATAAACACGAGAGCCGTAGCGAAATAAGAGGCCACTCAAGCTGGAATCTCGAATTAGTTTCGAGCTTACGTCAGGGTACTTGAGGTGTGAACTTCCCGTCTAACTTGCTCAGCCTGTAAGAACAATTTCGCAACATTCGCCCTCATCTTAGCCGACCATTTCCTTTCGCATCATCTTCGTCGGGTATTATACTCCTCTCTCCGCGTGGTATCAAAACTTTCTACTTACTTTTTTCTTATCAAACCCTATTTTCATAAAGAAAGTTCAAATCCATATACTTTTCCACAGCGTGACTTATGACGTCCTCAGAAAAATGTATTTCCTCACTCTTGTTCAATTCCGTTGTTTGATTAGCAGTTTATCTACAATATCGCATATTGCGCGCTGTTCCTCCGGTAATTAATTTGAATTCTGCGACAGGCACTTTTGGCGTTAACTTGAACGAGGCAAGCCCCGGGGCAGCAGCGAAGCGTATACGCCGCATATACGTATACCTACCTATACCAGTCGAGAGCTGCTGTTGCTGTTGCTTCGGTCTAGAGAATTCGTTTACGCGGTGCGTTACTGGTAAATAGGTGCGCCTGCGAAATCGTCTACGAACCTTCGGGCTCGCTCCGACGTGAGCTTCTTTGTATAGGAAAATAGGTCAAACGCTTATAATAATTATGAGTGAAACTACAACAAAGAAACGAAATTAACAATAAAATAGTAATAAATGGCAGTTATAGCATGAGCGATTTAAGCAGCAGGCCTAAGATAAGACAGTTTTGGCATTGGTGAAATACTGCTATATATGCACTGGGCTCGCAGATAGCGATGAGGGGAAATAGGAAAGCGCATATGCGCCTCCTGTCTTCGTTATGCAAAGATTCTTGCAGTCCAATTATTTCAAATCTTTGTATACAAATCTAATACGTTATCTATATAAAACAAAGAAACTGAAATTTTACTATTACAAAGCTTTTTTTAGGTGGAAGCAAGATAAGGTTTTTGTAATTAATTAAAGTTCTCAGTCTATCGATATTGTGCTTATCAATGACTTATTGTTGTCACGTTTCGATAATTCGTTGAAATTACATTAGAAAGTTTAAAAACAGTGGAAATAACTGACGGAAGTAGGTTAAACAAAGAAGAAAAAAAGTCGATTTCTTTGCAGCAATCGGCGATTTGTCGATCCAGCATATATACACCCCGAGGGTGATCTAATTTATGTCTCACTTCGAAGTGGCTTTTAGACTCCCCAGCGACACTTCCTAAAATGAAAGTGGGTAAGGGGTGAGTTCTTTCGGTATATATGTGCAGACTGTATAAAGTTAACAGGAAATGGAACACTTGGAAAAGCGTTAAAATTACATGGACACATCAGATACATGGTAAAGGGCACGTACAGGAAATGTCTATAATTTCTAGTGCTGATAATGAAATTTGATAAAACAGTTTTATTTTTGAAAATTTCTTGTAACGTATAAGATGGAATATTACTTAATAAATCTTTGTGCAAACGATAAAATTCATTATCTATGATCAAGCAGATTAACTTTTTCCTTCTGATGAATTAAGTCCATAAAAGAGTATCTCGTTAAAACGCGTTGCTTATAGAGGGGGGCCGGAAAGGGATCGACTACGTCGGTTTCCCAGCGCGTTGAATTTGAAATAAAGCGTCCGGGCAGTTTATGAGGTTTATCAGACTGGTAAAAACAAGGGAAAGTTGTGTGAGAAAAAGACGGAAAAAGTGCAGGTAAAAGAAGGCAAAGTATGCAAAGCGAGACAGAGGCAGGGAGTAAAGGGCGCGCCGCACACAGAGGGTCAAAGGTATACGAAGGTAACAAGCTACGGAGGCTGGAAATAAATTCGCTAAACGAGACTAAAGTTTGGTACTTACGGCAAGTTTTTATTGCACGAAATACTATTTAGAAAAATAATGTCGCTAACTTCCAGAGCCGCCTCGTGTACGCGCGCACGCGCGCGTCACTGCAGCGCCGGCAGCTTTATAAAGTCAGAAATCGCTCCCCGACTACCATAACGTCTCGCCGTCACGTTCGCCCGCGTGAATTTTCAGGATACTTTGCTACGATATGAGGCGTTATGATAAAAGTAGTCCTCCATAAAGAAGCAAAAAAAAAGAGAAACGCGCGAATTTCGAATAAAAAAAATGGATGGAATGCAGTGTTTGGTATTTTTTACAAATAAGTAAATACTCTGCAGAGCATTTCGAGCGCTACATTTTTGCAATAGCATTGTAGAAATTTTCTGAATATTTCGCACGTCCAAAGGCGAGATAGGCTGACACTGTTTTGCAAATATACTGTTATTGCCGAGAGAAAATAGGAAAAATTCAAAGTGTAAAGGGAGAAAAGTTATGAAAGTATTACCCTGAATTTACATCTAATGTATGTATTACAGAAATTCTGCACTAGGTATCACTTAACGCGTTTCTCATAATATACTCTTTTTATACTTTCATATCGATTGAATGGAGTCGACTCGACACGAGGAAAAAGTCACTTCCTCAAGTGCATTTTCTACGAATTCCCCCGGGGATTCTGAGAAGCGAGAAATTATTGGTTTCGTACACGAGTTCGCGTCTTTTATTTTTCTCTCTCGATCTGTTTTACAGTAAAACGTAAAATAAATGTTGAGCATTACACAGAAAATACGTTCGAGTTATCTGCTTAAGAAACATAACGCACATTATTTTTAAAAACACTAACGCAGTAGAATTTCTCATCCAGCTAATTATGCAAGCACGGTTAAATTTTTTACTCATTCATCTCCTGCACCTCTTCTAATTTCATACCCCGCGAAATTCATCTCATTTTCCAAAAACACAAAACTTCTCCCCGCGGAGCGATAAAAAGATTAACTCATTCGTTCGGACGCAAAAAAATACCCTAATAACATAAGCTCGCAGATAAAGTCTTCTCTTGCGGCAATAGGATTAGAGAGAGAAAAAAAAATCTCCCACGCGGCTCCTAAGAGGTTGCTATTAATACACAGGGATGCTCGCGTGGCTCATTTGCGGTCTAACCAAAGTGTCGATCGCTTTTCAAGCCAACGCCGAGAGGCAGTATCGGGATAATTTAATTTCCGAAGCAGTAGCTCGAAGAAGAAGCAGCAGCAGCGATGGAAAAAGCAGAAGCACCATATACAGGAGTGAGAGAGACACGGGCGCCAGCAGCAGTCGGGAAATGCACGCGAGCGAAGCCTGAAGTTATTATTGGGGCGCGGCGGAGCTAATTTACTTTTTAAATAAATCCTGGTAGCTCGTTAACCGCGAGCAGGCAAACGCGAACGCAAGAGAGTGGAGTCGAGAACAGTGGAAGCTGCGAGGGAAGGCAACCCTCGACTCGGCTGGAAAAAAGCGGTGTGAGGGTATATAACACGCCGACGAGTGAGATGAAACGAGGAAATGGGAAGGGAGTAGCTTACGGCGTTTGCGATTAATCGAATGCCGAAGATCACTCGCAGCGATTCACGGCGCGTTGGTATCGAGTGTCTTCCTCATTTATTTATTTATCGATGGAAGAATGATATCGAAATGACGAGGAGTATTTTTTTTTTTGCTATATGGAAATAGAAATAAAAGACGCTCCTCTGCGTGAGAGAAAGATAGACGGGGGTGAGCCGAAGTGTGCACAGTGAGAGATAGCGACGACTGCCGGAAATACCGTCGGGCTTGCGAGGCATTTATTGCCGACGAGAGACAGAGCAGAGCAGAGAGAGAGAGAGATAGAACGACAACTCAAAGTCGACTCGAGCGTAATGAACAAGTTGCAACCACTCGGTTGCCCGTTAATTGTGACCGTCTCCCACAACTCCGTCGTCTGACGCCTCGCGGCACTTATATTCAGCGCGCGATGCCCTCCTCTTCCACCCACACACACGCTCCGGCACTTCTATTTTCCCCAATGTTTATAAGAAGATTTGGCCCGACGCGCGCCTGCGACGAGAGCCTGCAAGTGCGCTTCAACTCGGAGGCACACAAGTGGAGGGGGGGGGGTGTGCTTTAACGCCGTCTGTAACGTCGTAACAACTCCGAGAGTCTCTCTCTCTCCGCTGAGCTTTAGCACTTTCCGACTTTGACCCCGTGAGGCTCTCCCCGAGAGTCAACATGCCAGTTAATTCGCACCTCGACGACGTAACGACGACGACGACGACTGTACAAGCCGAGCCATATAATTCGCGAGACGTTCCTCTCTGAGAACTTTCCGTTCGGGCTGATGACGGCTATAGTACTGTTTTTAAAGGGGTGTGCTGTCGTCTGGAAATTTCGTTCGAGTAGAAACGCGTTTCGTCTCTGATTAATTAGTACAGGCCTTGTCTCGTAAACGATCTATATAATACGAGTGTTTTGTGGGGGTGTAGGGTAGGCATGAAAATATGCTAATAAGAAAAACGCCGGGAAAGCATCGGAGACGATATAGGTGTCGGGCCGTTCTAGCAAGCGGCGGTATATATAACGTTAGCCCGGAGGCCGAGGCGCGCGAGAAGAAGAGAAGGAAATATGTGGCTGGAAGGATGCTCCCTCATCCCTTCGCTGGGGCTGCAGTAGCAGTATAGCAGCGCGTGAACGCGCGAGCGAGCCACATAAGTTCGTTAGGTCGGCCCCAATTTTCGCGTTACCAGAATTTACGAGCGCCTAAAAGCCCGCAGCTTTCCCTTCTCTCGGCATCCTGCTATTCTGTCTATCTCTTTCTCTTCTTTTCTCTCCTTCTTCTTCTTCTTCTTCTTCTTATCGACAGCGATCCGGGAATCGTTTTCTTCTGGAACGAGCAGTATAGTGCAGTGGAAACGGGTCTCTAATGCTTCCTTTGAATGCGGAGATAGGAGAGAGTGGTGATTCGGAGGGTTTTGAGAAATAGAAAAGGGGAGGATGATCAGGTAATTGAAAAAAAGGAAGTATCTTTGATAACAAAACTGTATCTAATACCTTCGGTATATTAACAATTGCCGTTGAAACATTTATCATTCGGAAGATTTAGTACTTAAGAGATAGTACAAGTGTTGAAAAGAACGAAGGAGAGAAAAAAACAGAGTCGAAAAGAAGAAAAAATAAAGCGCGCCGTTCTCGTGGAAAACGGTGTAAGGAGATGAAGAAAAGAAAGCGACACAAGAAGAGCGCGAAATGAATGGAGGGAAAAAAGTAAACCGACCGGGTGAAAGTGTAAAAACGGTCGAGCAAAAACAATAGTAAGAGGAGACAAGAGCAAAAGAAGAAGAAGAAGAAGAACAAATACATAGCGAGAGAGGAAAATGATGCAAAAGGAGGAGAAACAACACGGGCGAGCAAATTTATGTCGTGCGCGTATAAAAGGGCATCGCGGGGAGAGGCAAAAAGGTTACGAGCGCTGTATAAAAAAGAAGAAAAACGTATATACAGAAAAATTTCGATAGGATAACTTAGAGTCACGGGACTAAATCGAAAATTGCGTTTCCCCTCCGCGCTGAGGAGGAAACTGGCTCGTATCAGCGCGCTATTATACAGGAGGATTTCGCGTCGATTTTACGCACACCCGTATATTTCTATTTTTAGAATGGGTTAGCCGAGTAGCTGGTATGCATAAGCAATGCATGCATCTGGGAATTATCCCGATATGTGGACTATATATTTTAATATGCATAAAAAGTGGTACGGTTTTGGACGCGAGAATGGAATAAGGAAATTCGTATAGGCTAAATTCGGTCTCGGTCTAGCTAAGTAAAAACGTTGACAAGAATTTGTACAATTTTCAAACCTGAATAAGGGAATTTGTTTTTTCAAGGACCGAAATACATAAAAAGCAATGAATTAGCGAATGAAAAGAAATTGGATTAGTAGAGGTAATGGAGATGATGTCAGATTAGCGTAAACTATGTGCACCAGAACGTATATAAGCAAAGCGGCGTTCTGCAGTGATTCACGAGATATCTTGATACGTTCACTAAGTACCTACTATTGTAGACTCTTCCCAAATATGAGATCACGAGAGAAAACTCTATTACACTTTTATGCACACACAGGCACGAGCAATTCTCTCTCTCTCTCTCTCTCTCTCTCTCTCTCTCTCTCTCTCTCACTCGAAAAATTAAACTAGATAAACGATCTCGCGCCGAGGATAAATCCCCAATTCGGTGTCAGAAAATTAAAGTGGCATTCTGCTCTAATTAAAACGAACGCGAGCGTGGAGCACTTAAAAACGAAGGCTAATAAATAAAAATCTGCAGCGCGCAGGTATATATTATAAGCAAGTGGGCTGTTTATCAAAAACCATAAATTCCCCGAGTCTGAAAGCATTCAAAGTAATTACAACTGTCCATAACTGCAAAGCTATCCACTACTACTGACTGGCCGCGTGTACACTCGCGGCATAAAGCATCCGAAGGGTAATTTTACGAATGCCAGGGCTAAAAGCGCTCGCCAACAGCAGCGCGAGTGAGAGAGCCTGAAACATAGCGAAGCGCATCAGCGGGCGGCAAAAGAAGGAAGGGACGATGCTCTGTATACTACTCCCCTGTAGCAGCATATCCGCACAAGAGTGAGAGAGACAGAGATAAAGCCAGAGAGAGAGAGAGAGAGAGAGAGAGGGAGTGACCACCGACCAAACCGATAACCGCGCGTAATCCCGAATGGTGACGATACATCGGTGCGTCCCCTAGCCATTCCCAAGCTCTCTCTCTCTCTCTTGTACGTGTGCGAGAGAGATCTGCCGGACGCCACTTCGCTGACAAAATGTTGTCATTTGCAGCTTATCTGCCGAGTGCGTTGTATCTCTCTCTCTCTCTACCAGCCGGCGCTCGCGGAAGCCCTTACGGACGAAAATCACGTTCGCAATGATTGCCGATCTTGCCCCGGTCCGGCAACACGCGCGACCGCATTACTCTCTCTCTTGTTCGCGATGTCCATGCTCGCTTCACTCGTGCAACGCGCGGCGACACGAGTGATTATGCTGTTTACTGCTTTGACGCGTAGCTCCGAGCGTTGTATGTATATGTACACCGAGCGTGATCTGTTTTTTTCATGAGCGCGATTTTTTCCACTGCCCCTTTGAAAAGCTTCCGAGTTTGCTGCTGCGGTGGACATTTATCGTCGCGACGACTCTTTACGCTGTGCCTATACTACTGCAATACATTTGTCAAGAAGATACTTGCTGCAATCTATAAAAGAATATATACGTGGAATTATTCCCTTCGTCCCGAAAAAAAAAGTTTTTTCGTTCTCGTTCGGCGAGCGTTTAACACGCGTCTCTTAACTCCCGGCGACGGCAATAGTCGGACGCGTTTGAATTGATGGCGCTACAGAGTACAGCGTGTACACGGCGTAACGTAATGCGCGAGCGATCGCACAAAAGGGCGCAACCTACTTGGACGGATTCCCAAGTAGTGCCGACGTGTTCGCTGATGCAGACTAAAGCAAACGTCTAGCTAGCCTGTCTGGCAAAATGCTAGACCCGCGTCGTTCTTTACTCATCGTTTTCTCCTCTTTTTTCCCCCCGAGAGTCCCTTTGATTATGAATCCTCGCTAGTTTTTAATCTCTCTGTGTGGTACGAAAAAGTGAATAAGCCACTGACTTGTTTCCAGTTGGCCGAGTCAAGCCGAATTAAATTGCCAAATAGCAGTAGTACAGCTATTTTTGTGTAAAAACATTCTCGAGGACATCAGTATATAGCTAACTTAACAGTAGTATTTCATGCATTTTAATTTAGGGGGGTCCGCATTATTTTGCAGGAAAATAAAGAAAGAAGCGTCAGCCTCTAATTGCTATGTTTGCAAATTTGAGGATCGCCTTCGTTTCTTTTTTCGCCAACTTCAGTTAAACACCGCAGGAGAGAATAAGAAGAGAGAGAGAGAGAGAGAAAAAAAACGGTTAAATGAGAAAATTGCGTTTCCGCGCCTTTTCTTTCCCGACTAACCAAGGCTACCTCTCGCGTAACGCATGAATATTTATTCAAAATTTTCTACCACGCACAAAGCAACTACTTCCCTCCCTTCCTTATACAAGCTACATGCATATTTAGCGCTCTCTCCCCACTAAGAGATGATGTTACGAGAGCCAACTACGCTTTCCGTCACTCACCAGATGACCCTTTTCAGGAATAATTAAAGACCGAAATCTTAAAACCGAAGCAGTTTCTCGTTCTTCGATTTTCGTACCTTTGCAAAAAAAAACGACTCCAATAAAACAAGTGTTTATATACTTAATGCATTTACAAGAAATAACGGCGTTTATAATACATAAGCCCTCGCGCGCGGTAAACTTTAAGCGGCATTAATAGCATTTTCTCTCGGCGCTGCTCTGGATGTATCTAAATAAGAATCTTGATTGCAACGGAGGCAGGCAATATTGCCTACTGGCAGCAGGTATCATCAGGTAGAGCGAGAGAAGCCGGCGAGATTCACCGCGGCGCGGCGGGCGTTAGCGCAGCGACGGCTTTTACGGCTAATAAACGGTGATAGAGTTACTATCCCCGATCTCCGCGCCTTCGACGATTCGAGAAGTCGTCGCACACGCTCCCGGTATACAAATTACACCTAAAGATCCGTAGATTTAGAAAAGGATCGAGATTTTATGGAAATTTTGTTTGCTCGTAAAAAAAATTCACGGATATATATACAAGTGTATTAGAGAGCTTTTATTACAAATTTACGAGGATATTAGGAATCAGTCGTATTATATACATAGTAGAATCAAACCATGATAGCCGAAAGACAAGACAGATTTGGACTGGCCTTTCTCTCATACGTCTCTATAGTCTCTGGCTAGTGACGCTAGGTGGCGCAGAGGCACTTTACTGTTTCCCTTCATCACTATCTGCGTGCACAGTGCATATATATACGGCGGTATGCAAGCTATACCATGCCTTCTTGGGCATGTTGCTTGGGCTGCTCATGCTATAACTGCCTGAGTCTGCTATATGATATATCACAAATGACCTGTTTACTAGGTGTACCATATATCAGGTTTCAGAAATCCATAGGAAATGGATTTCAGGATCCAAGGTATATCTTTAAAGAAAAAGGATACAAGATTTCTATAAGTGATAATTTATTTATTTCACACGCACTACATCGACCACGATCTAGTATGCTCGCGCATATCCTTCTTTCGATATTGGCTTATTGGCAGCCCGTTACATATGACTGTACGTTATTATCCACGGAACTTTTAAGATTCTGCCTACTATTGTTACTTTGTTTTGCAGTTGAAAACAATGTAGTCCCCTAATATTCTATAATCCCACTCTGCAATATCTCAAATTGGTATAATACTACATATTCTTTTTCGTCTCAGGCTATCTTGCACACCGTAAATCTCACGGCCGACCACAAGCTCTCGTCCAAACAACACGAAACAGCAATTTTCCGCATACTCAACATTTGGAAATACTTTATCGGCGCCACTAGAGCGCCCTCGAGGCTATATCCTAAATGTCCTTTGGCAGAAAGAAAAGCCTCTGGCAATTTGTGCGGAGCCGCTATAGATTTAGCAACGCACGTATTTTCCAGCACTCAAAATAAATAACGGGAGCTCGACGCCAGTCTTTATATGCCGCGTATATACAAGTCGCTCTTTCGCCGACCTCAAAGCCATGAAATAATGTCCTCGCGTCGCTAGAAAAACCGAGCGTCTGCATGTGTGTGTGTAGATAAAAAAAAAGACAGAGAAGAGAAGTTCATGGATATACTATATACCGAAGTAAAAAGCAGGTATGGCTCCGTATAAATCCGTATAGCTTCTCGTTTTACGACGAGTATAGGTGCACATATCCCAAAGCAAACTCACTCCCTCGCTGCAGTCTCTCTTTCGAAAAGCACACATGGAGAGAGAGCGAGAGAGAGAGAGAGGTAGTGCTACTTGGCTCGGAGCCAAGTGACATCTGTTCGCGTCGGACATCTCGGCTAGCCAAGCGTGCGAGCGTCAGGTCAGACGTTCGTTCGCGTGTTTCGTCGGGGCCAAAATTGTATAATCCGGATCTGGCTCGGGGCCTCCGCAACTGCATAGTCTAGAGCTTCGTCGGTCGATGCGCCGCTATACTACCGCCGCTGCTTCATTGGAGGATAGAGAGGTAGAGAGCCGCCAGGTGGAGAGTAATGCTTGATGACGAAGCTGTGTGCGTTGCAGTAGTACATACGCAAGCTCGGCTCTCTATGACGGAAGCTTTGTTTCACTGGCGAGCTATGTAGCTTCGAGGGATGCATCGCGGAATGCAGGAACGTAAGGGGAGCTTTGCGTGCGCTGCGTACGTCTTAAGTGGAGTCGTTGACCGAACGGTAATGAAGCTTGGTCTTGGATTCAAATCAGTAGTTAAAGTAGGTAAGGATTGAGTAAGACGTTGATCAATGCCCCAACCAAAGCGCAAGCTCAAAAGTGGCCAAAATAAGCTTGCGCAGAGGCATCGAGTTTGGGTCGTCGGCGGGCGAACTGATATAATAAGCGAGCGACAGAGAGATAGGGAAGAGAGGAGAGATCCCTTCTTGGCTGACGTCGTGGCAGCGGCTGCTATGCCGCCGAGACGTCAAGCGTCGGCGGAGCAAACTTAACTCGACATCGCAACAGCTCGTAAATTGCGCTGCGTTTACACGATTGCGTTTTCTGTCCCTGGGGCTTTAATGCAATATTGCGGCCGCTCGCCGACTCGTACGCGCACGCTTCACGAAATAAATTGGATTTTTAGATTTTCTTGTTAAGCAACGGCCGCCGCCGGAAAAAAAACACACCCCCTTTTTCCGAGGCCCCGATAAGCGTTTAATACGCGAACGATATTTTTACATACCTCGCGGTATAATCGAATAATTTCAACTCGATAAACACAAGTGGTATATATAATCATACGGGAAAAAAAAGCAGTGACAACGTCAGTTCAACAAGTCGTTCATTGTCGATGCTCTCGCAGGTGGACGATCGCGGCGAGCTTGCAAGCTCGAAAGATGCCAAACTGCAGCGTATCGGGGCTCGCCAGGCGCGTTAATCGTCGCGCATGGCGGAGCCGATATTTTTTGCACGCGCTACTGCTGCTGCTGCTACTGCTATATAGGCGCCTGGTGCGTCGCATTCCTCGCGCGCAATTTGACTCGTTAAATGCAAAGCGTACGATCTGCTCGCGTTGCTTTTATTTCACAGCTTTTTTTCCTGCTAGCTGCTACTGCTCCGCATTCGCGGCGTGGCTCTGCTTTAAAGTTATTGCGTTCATTTTCCCAGTCCGCTTTTCTTTACGTTTACATTTTGCAGTTGTATATATTTTGGCGCTATCCTGATTTGTCGTCTTTGTTTGCTGAGAGCTGGAGTGTGTGTCTGACCGATGCGTTATTTTTCTACTTGTTATAACTCGGCTGACGCGTGATAATAAATTATTTAAACGATATGTAGTTCGAAAACGGTTTACTCAAAAGCCGGACGAAATACAACGAAAGCGGGATAATTAATCTCTTTCAGCGAATTTCCAAGATAATCCTACTCGTGCACCAAAATCGCGATTACTTCCTGCGCTGTACATCACCGCGAGTACATTCCAGCCACAGCTAACGGCGCAAGAAAAACAATCAACCGGTGCTATTTTAAAATCCTAACGTAATTAAACAGATATTTGTCCGCCGCGAGATTAATTGCAATTTATTTAGCAAAAAGCTCGCGGGGCGGCGGCGGCCGTCAGCATCGAGTATACACGTCGGCAATAAAACGGCTAACGCTCGAACGTAGGTATATATACATATACAACTGGCGCGTAGCTCGTCGATGTTTTCTTTTTGCGGTTCAGCCGCCGCGAACACAAAGGGAAAGCAATTAATCACGCGTCGCGCGTGAGTTTGCGCTCACTCCGCGGCCGCAATAGAGAAAGAGAGAGAGCAATAGTGCAGCGCGCGCAGTATAACCGAAGCACTTTACGGCATTTATAGGCGAATGCGAATGGCGCGCGGGTTGTAACTAAGAAAGGATACGCGCGGGGGTAGCATGTGCGCGCGAATTAATTGACGGTTATATCGTGTGCGGAGTCGATTGGCGGGATGAGACTGATGTATTTATTTTTGTTTGGTTTGAAAAGAAAAGCGGATCGCTTTATTTTTCTATACCTTATGTATATACTGGTATCTTGAAATGTCGTTTGTATATAAGGGTATACGCACTTATTCACCGTGAATAAATGTGTCGAGCGCAAACGTATTCCCCGGTTTCTCTCTTTCTCTCGAAGTCTAACATAAGGTTCGGTGAACCCCGTTAAACGTGTCGTTCAAACTCGAGCCAAGAGAAGACTGGCTCGCTCTCGCTCTCTTTTTTCTTCGGCGGCGCCCTCCGCAAGATGAACATCCAACTGCCAGTAAATTTTTCACGATAAAAGCTCCAATAAGAATGCGTTCGTTTCATAAGTAGCAAGAGAAAGAGAGAGAGACGATATTACGAGTGCAGGCACAAAGGGAGAGAGCGGAGGAATAAATCTTCGTGTTATAACGCGACTACGACGACGATGGAAGAAAGGAAAATCACATCCGAGAGCAGTAATAGTAATGACAATATTTTGAGCTTGCCTTCGGCGTCGGCCAGAGAGAGAGAGAGAGAAAAGTCAACTGAACGCGGGACAAGAGGCGCGTAATCTCGAGAGACGTGTATATTTATGGAGTCGTGGAGAATCGGCTATAGGAAAGATCAAAAGAACGGAAAGCAAAGTTTTCGATTCAGTCGTTAAGCTTATACTATTTATATTTTTTTAACTTTCTCGATCATCTTTACATGTTTATAATACAACCCCGAGTAAACTAGCAATCAATATTCAAACGCGTAAATCTCAGACTGGAAGAGTTAATTACGAATGATCGCAGTAGCAGAAGCAGCGCAGCGACGAAACGAAAACAAAGTAGAGGCGGGTCCGGGAAATAACGGCGTATAAAAAGTACACGCCGCGGCAGGAGGCGCGAGAATAACGCACGACTAAAAAAGTATATGACGAATAGTGTGTGTGCGCGCATAGAATTTACAAATTCCCGCGCTACTCCCGTGTACTAAAAGTGAGAGAGAGAGAGAGAGAGTCGAAAGAAGTACAGCATGAAACTGCATACCTCGCGCGAACTCGCGACACTATACGCGAGGCACTAAATTTTCCGCCAGGCAATGGCAAGATTATTAATTACACGACGTGCTCCTGTGTCGCCAAGGGGGAGCTTTTGTGCTTGCCAAGTAGCTTTATATAAAACATTAGCCTACTGGAGTACTGCTATGCTTTGCCTTCGTCACTCTCTCGGTCCGCTGACGAGCTTCATGTAACAGGTAGACGAACAAAAATATGTTTTAATATTCCTGACTGCTCGTCGGTATTATATGCGTATTCGAGAATCAGATATACTCTGGGAGAGTTAAAGTTATGTAAGTAGAACGAATGGAGATGTTTAATAGACGGGAATAAGTGAAATCAACAGAAACATTAATTAAGCCGGCAGCTGTCGTGAAAGAATTTTTGTAATTTGCTAAACTACTTTTCAGCACGTAATATTAATTATACATGCGAGCGCGCGTGATTTAAATACAACGTTTTTCGATATAGCCGTCACTGTACACACAGCTCGTTACGCAAACAGGTCACGAGCGAAGCGCACGCGCTCTTTGCGTCGAATTTTTCAACTTTACAATTGAATTATCATAACCGCAGAGCTTCGACGTCTGCAGTAATGAAAAGCCCGCAGAAAGAATCTGCGTTTGAAAATTACTCCAATTTGTAATTCGTGAAATCCGCAAACAGGCAATGTGAATTAATATCTCATCTCTATTTGATATATTATTATTGAAATAAATAACAGCATATCCGTAATTAACATCGTAATTCGAAGCGCAATACACAATACCTACAGCAAGAAAAAAAAACCCTGAAAAATACTTGGATATTGCCGTAAAAAGGGTCTTAAGCGTCAGCGTGCTGCAGCTCTCTTTTTATTTCGAGCGACGCGTGCACAATAGTAGTTGCCTCGAACGATACGGTAGTGATTTTTATGGCCCCGCGCAGCCCACTTTGCGAAGTGCGCGGCTCTCTCGAGCGATATCGTTAAGAACGCGCTATGCGCGCTGAAAATGAAAATCGATATGCGTTGATAAAGGCGAGCGAATTTTAATGGCGATTCTTAACTGCGGGTAAGCCGCTTCTATATAACGCAGATAAGGGCGTCATTTCCTGGCTGGCTCTTTTTTTTCAACACGGCGAGAAGCAGGCAGTGCGAAAGAGAGGAGAGAGTGAATGGATTACGTTTTTGCTGTTGCATCTTGTTCGCGCTGAGGGGATAACGGCAGCGGTGTAAACTAGTTGAGAGAGTGAGTGCGATAAGCGCGAGCGTATTGTATTTTATTGCGCAGCGGCGGCGGCTCTTTGAAAATTCAAATGTATGTATGTACGTAAATTGCCGGCTGTAATGGAAAAGCCGGGGAGTAATAAAATTGAAAATGCTTTTTTCGATATATATATATATACGCCCCCCCGTTTAATTCGAAAACAAAGAGCTTTTATTTTGAATTGGAGCTTTTGTTTTAAACGAAAATGTTTAATCGAATAGGTTTGATACTATTATAATTCGAGTCGAGTCAATAACGTTAATACACTCAAAGTATAAGTACTCAGAAAAATAGAAAGAAAGCCGCGGATATGGGGACAGCATCGCGGTCCGCGCGAGAAGAGCATCAGCGGCGCAGATATAGGAGGGAGAAGAAGAGGCGGAGTAGGGGGTAAGCAGAGCACGACCATCCGGCAGCTCGGTTCTAAGAGGATTACTCTGTGGTCCGTAAAACCCCGCCAGTTTCCGGCATCAAAGCAGAGCTTTTCGCTAAAATTGTACCGCCTGCTCATATTCATACGGCGCGCGGCGCGCACTGCAATCCGTCATCGAATTTCCAACCGCTTTCCTGCACCTCTAGTTCTAACTTTAGTGGGCAGCGTCTACTGAAGCGACGATTAGAGATGTATGAGTATAGATGCTGAAAGGTTATCTTTCGTTTTTAAGAAAATCTAGAGTGAGAAACACAAAAATCTAGTTTAAAATATCGCAATCGATACGAAAAAAGGGAGCTTAGCTCCCTCTCGGCAAAGTTCTCATAAACTCATTTAGCGTCGTATTGTCGCTGGAAAACGAAGCCCTTAAAAGCGGCAAATTTGCCAGGCCATTAGAAGCGAAAGAAAAGAGAAGCCGCCGCGCGGCAACGATAAAAACTTATCGCTTTCATAAAAAGCTCGACCTTAAAATTCAAACATTCCTCTTCCTCTCTCTCTCACTCTGCCCCTGCTAAGTCGCGTCGCGACGAGCTTACACGCGAGAGACGACTCCACTCGGGAAGAAACACAGAAAGAGACCGATAACCTCTGAAAAGGGCCAGCGCACCGCAGCCAGGAAAATATCCGGTTGATACTTTCGTCGCGGTGAAAGAAATCGAAGAAGGAACGTCAAAAGAAAGATGAGGGAGACGAAGCACCGCATGAAAAAGAGAAGGAGAAAAGCTATATAGCTAGACACACACACACACACACGTGCAACCTGACCTCAAAGGTTCTCGCGCTCTCTTTCTCCCGGCAGTAAAACGACAGTAAAACCGTCCGCCGGCTAGAGAGAGAGAGACCTTATTTCGCTAAGAAAATGCAAAGCGCGGGCGCGCGAAGGGAAAATAATGGCGGACGAGCGTCGCCAAGGAGGCGACGCTGTACGAGAAGGAACGAAGGACGAAAAGAAGAGAGAGAGAGAGAGAGAAGGGCTTGCTATAGCTGCTTCTGAGAAGTAGAGAGGTGGTAAGTATTCGCTGCGCGTCTTCCTGAATTATCGTGCAAGTATTCCTCGGGAAAATGCTACTAAATCAACCCTCCACGCGACTCTCTCTCTCTCTCTCTCTCCTTCGCTGTGTATAGCCTCTTGTGTTTTGTATCCTTCTTTATGCCTGTCTCGCTTATTTGCGCTTCTTATTTCGCGCCGTCCTCACCGTCTGTCTCTCCTGACTTCTGCGCTGTATACACCTTGTTGCCTTTGCACACAGGGCCCTTTTTCTCTCTCTTTCTCTCTTCTGTATATAGCTATATACTTATATACCCGTCGCACTCGTCGTCACTTCTCCTTTACGCCCAGCAGCTTCGAGGCGTCCTTGCGTCCGAGTTATTGCTTGAAATATTTGCCGCGTAAATAAGTCAAGTCAATTTTGGCGGATATGCTGACGAAAAATTTCACAAGCGCGCAGGCACTGTTTTATTTACGCGCGTGCGCGTCTCGCTTCTTGTAATCTGGTTACGACTCAACGAAAATTCCGCAGCCGAGTCCTGTTAAAAATTCCGCCTCGAGCTTATCCGGATTACAACATTCAACTTGAATTTTTCATTCAATTTTCTTAAAGCCAGAGCCGTACATACATCGACATTTATTATTGCTCGGATTTTACAATGGTCGCGTCTTACGCCACAATAGGAATTTTACACTCGAGCATCGGATCGATCCGGCCGTCATCGCTCTCGAGCGCAGAAAATTATTCCATGGAGCTCGACATTCCTTTAATTTTCATCAATGACAAGTTTTAATCTAGTGCCTCCCGACGTTATCATCTCGAGGCGCAGCTCTCGCGCTCTTATCCCAGCCGTGCTCTCTCTTGTATATACACAAAGCGACGAGAGCAGCAGCTCGTCGTGGTATTCCATTCGCGCTGCAAATACTTTTTTCTCATTTCTCATTATCACTCTCGCGACTGCTGCTGCTGCTGCTGCTGCGGTCGCTGCACTTTGCTATTTATATATATAGATATAAACACTCGGGGAGAACGACAGGCACAGTCTCTTTTTCAATAATCGTTCCTCCTCGTTTCCAGCGAGCTTTTCCCTACTCCCCAGAAAATCAGACAAGTCTTGGTATCTCCTTCGTTACCATCTAGCTCTCTCTCTCTCTTTCTCTTGCGCGCAGCTTTCTTTCCGCCCTCTTTTCCTACGACGCTCCTTCGTATTTCATTTCCAGCATCGCTTTCCCCTCTTCCTTGCGCGCGAGAGAGAGAGAGAGAGAGAGCTTCTTCTTCCAAGGAAGGATGCAAATATAAGAGAAGAGACGGCGCGTGCGGGAGTCGTTCCCTTGAAATATCGTTCCTAAATAAATAACGAACGGGTGTAATATGCGAAATTACGAGCGCTAGTGGAGCTCGGGGCCACCAGGGGCTACGTCGCACAGCTCGCGCGCGACTTACCTACCGGCTGCCGCCTTCCTTCCTTCCTTCCTTCCTTCTTTTTTTTAGGGCTTTGCCTTTTCGTGCGGTGCCTCGGTTTTTCTTAAAATGCCGTGTGGCTGTGTGTGTATGTTTCAGTGAGCATTTGCAAGGAGAAGCAGTGTTTTACTAATAAAGGCGCGAATGCGGTATATACATTCGAGGAGACATTAAATTATCAAATTCTTTGCACGAGACAAGTATAATTGCTTTATTCCTATTTTTACCGGGATCGAACTTTTAATTACAAAATACTATATGGAGATTTCGAGCGGAATCTACTTTTCAACTCCAGCAGAGACGCGTCAGATCGCAAAGTGCACCAGGATCGAGCTGCATTTTTCCGCGTCCGCATAATATTCCATTTGAGCGCAGTAATACTCGACTGCGATAATAAGAGTCCATCGAGTGAAGGCGAAGATATAGAAAAGGAAAGAAGAAGAAGAAGAAGAAATCATGAAAGGGCCGTAAATTAAATCGAAATGAGATCTCAATTTCAAGGTCGTTGCAAATGACGCTCGCGCGCATGTACGCGCTCCTCTCTCTCTCATTCACTCTGCGAGCTTTCTTTTTTCATTTTTTCCCATTCCGCTGGCTCCTCTTCTTCGTCTTTTCCTGCGGAGCGTTATTACGTTGATTTACGGCGAATTCGAACGGCGGCGCGTCGGTAGACGTATTAACGACGTGCCTCTGCCGAGACGAGCACTGCATATCGACGCGCGAGAACCGCCTGCGTGCGGCATTACCATTCGGGCGCTCTTTAAAATGGTGTTAGAGCGGCGTCTCGCTATACCGCGCCTTTTGCAAGCTCGTGTATACGCTAAGAAGCTTGAGGAACGTGAAAAATGTTCTTAACTTTTCAATTTGTTTGGGGTAGGGAATAAGTTGGAAGGATGACAGATGTATTGAATGCTTTTTTTTAGGGCACACTTGAGAGACTTGTGGTTTTTGTTAACGTATTATATTATATAGAGATTTGATAATATAGGAAAAATGATGGCGAGAAGCTTTTTTTACACCGATCTGATCGTCTGGTTATCTTTATGAACTTTCATTCACAAATCATTTTTGGCACCGAAGCAGTATTATTCTGCTGGTCGTCTTGCAACTTCGATGATTAAAGGCAAATTGACTTCCGGCAATAATTTTTAGCTCGATTTACGCAGTTACGCGCAAAAGCCAAAAGTACCTACGCAGCTTCACCGCGCTCTCGATCATCTTTTGTTCGGCAACAAAGCAGGCAATAAAGATAATGATAATCGAGTGTAGCAATCCTCTCTCGCATTACGTCGTTACAATATTTCTCGGAGCTGCATTAAACAGTGCGCGCGCGCGTGTGCAATATCATGAAATTTTATTACGTCCGATTTAGGTGTCCAGCACGCAGCAACGCGACGCCGCCGTTCCGCCCTCGTAATTTCTCTCTCTCACCTGGGAAAATTTCGTATTTACGAACAGTGGTGTAGCTTCATTCGAAAACCTCGCGGTGTCACTTTAACGCCGTCGAGAATTTGCATTTAGCCGAGCGCCCTGTATAAGCTTAGCTACGTCCGAGTAGCGCTGAAAGAAGAGGAAGCGGATAAGAACGGCTTAATCCAAATGCCATTACAAAATAAGGAAGTGAAAACGAGTTGTAGAGAGAGAGAGAGTGATAAAGGCTCTGGGGAGAAGGAAAAAGGAATTAAAGAGGGCAAAAAACATAACAGGTTGTCAGAGCGCAAGAGATGAACAAAGTGGTTGATAAGAGCGAGAAAATGAAAAAAAAAGAAAAATTAGGAGATGCAAAGTGATTAATAATCTTGAGGGTTTTGTTATGTTTACTGCATAAAATCTCTCTTTCTTTAAAATGGAATTATGATTACCGCACGACTGCTAGTTTCAGGATCTCAAGTGGTCATATACTTCAGCCCGAGTAGCTTATTTACTGATAAACATGAAAATTACGTCCTACCTGCATATAATACTATCCATAAAAAGAATTATATAGATCACTAAATATTTTTATATACCACGAGTCAAATTGGGCTAGTAGTAAAAAAGCAGCCTCAAGACTATAAGGTGCGCAGAAACCCACACACAGAGAGTAAAAGAAAAAAAGCGAGATAGAGAGAAAGAGTCCCTCTGCAGGACGATTTATCGAGCGTACTCGGGCGAGCTATAACTTTCGTAGGCTCGAAAGTATACGATCTCTTGCTTGCGCGCGCCCTTGGAGACGTATACGTTTCCGGGCAAAATATTTCTTGCGGCCGTTCGTCGTTAGAAGGCCAAGCGGAACGAGTCGTATTCGGCTTTATAGGCAACCCTTTGCTAGACTGTTTAGACTCGAGGGTGCGTCTTTGCCGCGCTAACCTATGCCTTATTCCGTCCTTCGCATGAGCTTGCAAGCTGCTGCGGGAATCGAAATTGCGAGGGACAAGACTCCGGGATGTAAGGAACGAGGGCAGAGGTCTCGAGACAAATGTAGGAGGGGAGACTCTTTTTTTTCTTCTGGAATGAGAAGCTTATATTCTGCGACGAGCCTCTCGTATATATACCGATGGGCCCCTAGATATTGCACTGAAAATTGAAACCATTTTAAAAATTTACGTCGGGACCCTCGTCGCTGTATACTGCGAACAATATAAGCTTGTTTGGATAAGTCTGCCGAATTCTGTAATATTGGAGGAATCGCTTGTGTATACCGATCGATTTTTTTTTTGTTCGTTTGTGCATAGAAGCAGTTTCGAACAAATACGATACATCAGCATCCCCTTTTCTAGCGCTAACTAGGCTGACAGAGCCTAGGCGCGAAGTTTGAAGTACGTAGCCGCTCGCGCAATCATGTAATTTGCCTTGCCGGCTAATTACGAGCCCTTTGCATAAATAAAGGCGCGGCTTCGCGGAACTTCGCAAAGTTCACAATGCACATACGCGCGCGCTCGCGCGTCACTCGCGAGTTTGAAGGGCCACCGCCGGCGTCACACGCGCTTATTCTGTTTACCTCAGGCGAGCTCGTTCGATCTATAAACTCTTCATTAAAGCTTAACCGACGAGAGAGCTCGCGTCGCTCACCTTCCAACTTCGCCGACAGCTTTCCGTTTACAGTGTATGTACACGACGAGATTCGCACTACTGTGATGCTGCTGACGATCTCGCTTGGAGTTGCTGCTTTATGTGTACACTGGATACACAATGTGTATAGGGATACGTGTGTGTGTATGCGCGTAGGGATATATAATATCCGTGTCTGGAATATCCATAATCGACTCAGTAGTGCTGATGCACGTTTAACTTCGGTATATTCCGATGCCTGGAGATTTATATATTCAGCAACGGTGTTGCATTTGCAAACGGCTCGGTTCTTTCTTTGGTTTCTCGACAAGACAGTGAACGTAACAGCAAAATATACATATTTGCTTACGCAGTTATAGCATGAGCAGCCCAAGCAGCAGCCCTACCAAGACGATTCAAGCATAGGTGGCGCACACCGCTATATATGTATTCTGCGTGTCTTGAAGTGATGAGGGAAAGGAAAAAGCGCCTATGCGCCACCTATCTTCGCTAGAGAGAGACTATTAGAGAAGGGGAAAGTTCGAGCGGTGAGGGAAGGGCCAATCCAAATTGTTTTGGTTTACGGCTAATACTCGCGTGATGATTGAAAGCTATCTTAAACCTTTTATTAATTCTTAATTAAATGTGAATCTATCGTTTGTTAAAGTTACCATTTGAAAAAGACTAGAACGGTCTCCACGCAAAAAAATAAAATAAAAATTTATACAAATTTAAATGTTAGTAGGAATATTAATATGCTTTATACATTTAAAGACAATTTGAAACCAGCCATACAAGACATACCCACAACTGCAAAAAATTTCCGAACTTGGAATACCCCGGCATCAGCGAGCGAGTTCAGAAACATTTGTTTAGACGTTAGCTCGACAGCCTTATGCCATCGCGTGGAGGAGAGGACGCGAAGGGCCATATAGTAGAAATCCTCGCTATTCGGAATGCAAGCGAGCGCGATTTTCTCTGTAGTCCCGCGAGATCTTCTCGCAGCGTCGACGACGACGCTGCAGTCAAGGGACACGCGTCGCTACCATTAATCTTGATTCCCCCGGACCAATGGAGAACGCGTGTCGCCTATACCATCGTGCACGCTGCAGTATTATAGAAGCTTCTCTCGCGAGCTGCCGGTTTTTCGATCTGTCTCATCGCACGCCGACGGCAAATGGAAATTCTCTCTCTCTCAGCTTCATTTGAAGATTGACTTCCAAGTTCGGCAGAGTCGTCGCATCGTCGGTGTCAAGGTAAGAGGATTTTCCGCGTCGTGGATTGAAGGAGGAAAGGCAAATAAAGTATTGAATTATGCGAGGGGTTCTGCTAAGAGATTTTCTGTTTTTCTTTTTTCGTTCGCGTGCTCGCGTTTCTTTGTTTTCCGTGTTCGAGAGATGCGCCGGGACGTACGGAACGATTTGTATCTATTACGCGTCGTTGAGGAGACTCGGCTTTTTCTGAAGGGGAGGATGTGCTGCTGGAAGTGCGGCTCGTTGTTTCGCTTCGGCCGGAGACTGATTGATGATTATGATTATTTGTCTCGGGGAAAGTTAATTTTTTGAGAATTTGTCTTCCCGTGAAGCTCTAACAAAGCAGTGACGAGACAAATGACGGGGTGTGTATGCTACGTTAGTCCGTAAATCTCATCGTAGCCCAGGGGACAAAGAAAAGAAATAGATAATAATTTTTCGTTGTGCAGGGTATGCATCCAACATCTCTCTGAATCGGGCAACTTTTCGCAGATCTACAGCTCAATTATACCGAAAGCACAGCTCATCTCTACAACATCGTCGATATGAGCAAACTCCCGCGTTTTCATCACCTGCATTCGAGCTGTTAATTGAATGGCACCGCGAGTCACACACTCTTATCTCCCAAGCTCCACGCTCTCGTCTATATGTCGTCGAACCGCGTATGTTCTCTTTCTCTTGGCGTCTTATCTCCCGAGGATTTTTCGGTCTACCGTAGAAAGAGATTCTCGGCGATGTCGGAGGGGGGCGACCACGGGCGCACTCGTAAAGTAGCGAGAAGCACTAGCTGCTGCTGCTGCTGCGTCGCGCGAGATAACCCCACTTTATATGCACGCGGCGCGGAATCTGCCTCCATCTTTCCGCGTCGCCGGTATTACGTGTCAGGCTTTGCAGACGAGCCCTCTTGTGTCCTCTCTCTCCCCCGTTTCTCTCTCGCATGCGTCTTTCCTCCTGTGCTGCTGCTGCTTCTTCTCTTGTGTCTTCTCTTGCCGAGTTCGCGGCTTCTATATATAATATAGCGGTATGTATCTGCATGGCGATGCTCTTGTTCGTGCTTGCCGTTGTTGTTGTTGTGTTGGTAACGGCTGCGTTGTTATCAGCGGTATATGTGTGTCACGTGATTATCCTGAGGGGATGCTGAAATAATTTCTACTAGCAGTTTCGCAGGGGGTATTTATATTTAGGAGATGTTTTTCTTTTCATTTTTTTGAAGTACTGTCTTTGTTATGCAAGGAAGGAGCTTGCAGTACAGAATGACATAATTGTTTGTTCTACGACTTTAACCGCGCTATTCGCACTTCCAAGCAAAAGTAGCGCTTGACTAGTAGTACTTGACTGTCGTGCCTTGTACTGCTCAAAGTTGTACTGTAAAAAGTACTTATTTGATTAAAATCAATCAATGTAGTCAACAAAAATATATATAAAGGGATGCCACACTCCTGTTTTATCGACCCTTGCTTTGATACAAAAATCAATTTACAATACAGTTTGTTTCCTGAATTAGAGATGACAATTGTAAAAAAGGATAAGGGGTGAGAATCTCACAATATGACCGAGAGGATTTTAAGATGTTTATCTCGGTAAGATTCCGGCAGTTATAGTATGAGCGGCCCAAGCAGTAGACTCAACAAGGCTGCTTTGGCATAGGTGGTACACTCCTATATGTACATTCCGCACGCAGATTCTGATGGGGGGAGTAGGAATATTCCTGTGCGCCATCTAGCTTCGCTCACCAGAGACTATACAGAGCCGGAAAGTTGAAGCGGTGGGAAAAAGGCCAGTCCAAAGCTGTTTTCTTTTACAGCTACTGTATGGCTTGGCACTACCATCACGACTGATTCGAAAGCTGAAGCTTCGATGTAATAAATCACAACTATGCCTCAGCATATACTGCCTAAATCGTAAATGATAGTTTTAAATATTCGAACATTTCCAAACGCTACGTGTTGAAATATTCAGGTATCACTCAACGGTCGATTTCTAAAAATACTTCTCCTTACAGCCCCTACAATTAGTCAATTTAATTAGTTTTGTAAAGCAGCTCTCCCGCTCGTTATAAGGCTTATTTAGCGAAAGCTCCTGCGCCAGTAACGTAAAGTAGCGCCGACCACGAGAAGACGACGACGAGGAGGACGAAAAAGTATCTGGTATCGCAGTGCTCAAGGCAAACGCCATGCAAATTATCCGCCTCATTTCCTATTCGAAGCTCGTTACCCGGCATCGCCGGGCCACTCGCGAAAAGTTCAAACTCAGCACGCGACAACCGCGACATATCTAATGAACTTCTTCGCCGCCTCATATCAGAACTTCTTCGCTTTCCTTCTCTTCTACCTTTTTCTCTTTGAAACTACTTTCAGCCGGAATTTCGCATGCGCGATAATATAAGTTTGAGGAATGCCGCTTGAGAAAAGATTAATATTCAGAGCAGTTTGAATTTATAAGGGGGAATATGGCTTTTCGTAATACCCGAGCGTATAGTTATAACGTTATGCGCTACTTCGCGAGATTTATATGCAGAAAAACAATCTGCAAGTATACCTATCACGTAAATGATTTTCATATTAGAAATTATATCGAGTACAGTAAGACATCCAACACACATCATCCGTATCCATGGCACAACGCAACGCCTCAAATATTCCCATTCGAATTCAGCGAGTACATAGCTCCGCAAGCATAACGACGGCAGCATCGCCGAGGGCGTATCATATCGTCACGTCTCAGTCGCGACAGCCGCGTCAGCAGCAGCTACGCACAACTACACAGCAGCGCTATATATATGTGTACAGTCGAAGCCGATTCACAGACAGAGGAACACAGGGGAAAAGGATTTCCGCGGGCGGCTCAGCAGCGAGGCCATATTTGAGTTGGTAATGGACGGAGAATCGGTTCGGCGCTCTAATCCGGTTAGCCGAACAGGAAATACCACAGTAGCGCTGCGTTGGGGCTGTTAGTAAACTGTGAGAGACTCATTGTCGAGGCTAATGGTGCGAGCTTTCGCAAAAGCGAGCTTTCGCGGAGAAACTAACGTTTGATGTTCGACCGCTGCTTAACTCTATGGTGACACGCCCTTTAATGCCTAATATAGTGACATGATTATTATCTGTGTATCTGCTATATGGCGATCAGCGTGAGGATAAATTTGTAACTCGATATCAGGTAGATACAATAGTGAAGATTGCGATGCGAAAATAAAATCTACCGATGGCAGGTTTATTAGTGACGACGGTAATGAAAATTCCATCCTATCGTCGTGGATTGTGCATTCATGATGCTCGAACGATAAAGTACCTATTGTAATGTTCCAACGATGCGCACACGATACGAGCTGAGTTGTCTCCTCTTACAGCTTAGAAGTACCATTCAAAAAACAGGAATATTCGAATTTCAAATGAAAATACTAACTACTTATACAACCGTTTCATATAAAGCAACTGCTCGCGTTATATACTACGCGAGCCGCGCATACTTTAATCCTGAAGCCAAAATAAACTAATTCAATTTAATTAAACGCAGACAATGCCGGGCTCGCCATTCGCAGGTGTGGCGGCTGCAGAAGTAACTGCGCGGCGGTAGAGAACGGCTCTATATATATACACACACACACACACACACATAATGGAACGGGGATGAAGAACGTGTAACTTAAAGCAAACCACATGTTGCCTGCCTCTCTCCTCCAGCGCCGTCTCCGCATCTCCATCTTGCCAGCCTCCCACCCCCGCGTAACCTCGTCGTTGGCGGCGGCAGTAGTGCAGAGCATGAGAGATGCTGCCTCGAGGAGGTATAAAGCAGCAGTACCGCCGGATGGATTATCTGGCGTGTCGAGCCATTTCCAGGCAAGCTTAGATATGCTTCTTCTCACCCTTTTCTTTTTTTTCTTGTTGTCTCCCTCTCCTTTTCGTCTGAGGGCACGCGCACTTTTCCTATTGACGCTTAAGCTCCGCATAAAGTAGCAATCGCGAAGCGAACCGCGTTTGCACCTGCTGCAGTAGTCTATATACACATGTCTGGCTGATGTACTTGGTGCTGTGCTGTGTGGAAGCGAATTATGAGATTGAAGGACGATGGGGAGCTTCCTTATCCGTGAAATATAAAATCTCGATAACCGAGTCAAGCCTCCAGACTTTGTCCTGTTTTTACGGCACTAAAGCTCCCCCCTTGCGAGCTTTTATCTGCGACTAGTTTGCTGAAAGCTTCGTGCTATGATTTTCATGCCTCCAGGCTAGGAAACGTTGTTTACGATTGAAAATTATTTACGTCTTTGCTTTTTGGGGGAAAAAAAAATGTGGCTTAATTTCGTAAGTGGGGAAAACGCACAATTCACCATCACGACACTGCGTGATTGATCGAATGCTGAATAACCAACAAAAGCTCGTATCAAAACGACTTGAAGCCAGAACAATACTTCGCATTGCTTATCGCGGACTATGCAATAGCGCGAATTTGCTTATCTCCGCATTAACCGTCGCGCACTTAGCTTAACTAGAATATCGTTTATCCATATCCTCCTCGTGTGTACAGCTCGAGAGCCCTACGGTCTATAGTGTGTCTCGTGGCGGCTCCATGTTCGTGTACACATTGAAATCTTAAACAGCCGCCCATAGGCGCACTCGCGTGTCCCGGGGACATAAAGGCGCGACAATGTCGCGCACGTGCGCTCGCGTGATCGGGGCTGACGACTCCGAGACTGGCGCCGAACTTACGTATACGCAAGCCCGGCTGTATATATAGATGTGTATGTGTAGGGGAAGTTTCTATATAGCTTTATACGCGGAAAGTTTTTGCTTTCTGCGAACAAAAAGTCGGGATATTAGGGCTGATTAGTATACCTTATACTGTCGTCGTGTGCCAGTATAATACCGGCTGGCTATTATGTTGATTTTCTGTATGTTTGAAATGCTGATAAATGCGAAGCAGCGTTTTATTTTTACTGGTTCGCTATTTCCTCTCTCTCTCTCTCCATTAGCTTGGAAACAATCAAGCTGCACGTGTATACCCTATAAAATCAGTGTTCAAACATCTTCGTCGAACTGACACGCCATAAAACGCCGAGTACATTTTAAAAAGCTCAGAGAGATATACAACGCAGTATTATCTCAGCGCATCGTCTGCTTCACGCGCGCGCGCAAAAGTAGTTTATTACTTATATTAAATTCTGACTGGAAAGCTGCGTCCCTCCGGCTTTTCCGTGCGGACCAGCTGGTCTCCCTGTTTCTGATAAAGCTTATAAAGCTCAATTTCCGCGGGTAAGACGAAAAAGGGGACCCCGTGTATACGTACAGGGGAAAACGCGGTAGTCTCTCCTAATGTACAGCGAAAGCAACCGAGACGCACACACGGGACAAAACAGAGAAGATTTTGCTTCGAGGAGAATGAGTTTTTCGTAAGGGCGAAAGATTTTTCCGCCAAAGTTGAAAAGACGGCAAGCTTTTTGATAATAATAATCGGTTGGAAAAAAAGCTGTGTATCTGAAATTGGTATACATTGCGCCCGCAATAAAGCTCGAAGCATCGTATAACCCGCATTTTTCAGCGGCGGCAGAACTAACAGAAAAATAAAGAGCGCCGCAGTACCATTACACGATAGCGAGTATCAAGCGGAAGGAGCTTCCACGAAGCAGCAGCAAGTTCAGCAGCGGACGACCGTACTATAGCTCGTATCCTCTTAGCTATCGGGCGCCGCTATATACATATAGGTATAGCGTCTTGCTCTCTACACGAATAAAACGAAATTAGACGGACTTTTGGCTGTATGGAGTATATCCTGACCGCGAGGGTCGACACGAGAGAGCAGTAGGGGAGGACGAGGACGAGGCAGAGAGGAAAAAGCAAGAAGCGCTCCCCGGAGGTGCGAAGGGTTAGAATATCTCCGAGACGTTGGCACGCCGTTGGATTAGGACTCGAATTGCTATTGCTCCTGTCGCTGCTTATACTCGCCTCCCTCACTCCCGTTTTCTCTCCTACTTGTTAACTCCTATCTCTTTTACTCTATCTTGAGCCAGTCCGCCCGCGCGCGAGCAGCCACTATATGTATATACAGTATAGTTGACTCGAGCGGCCGCGCGAGTAGGACCTCGTGCAGACTTGTGTGTGCACTTACATTATTCACGGTATTTTTTGCCGGAGCTCCTACTGCCGCGCGCGCTCTATACACTAGCTGTACTTTGAATGCGCCTCGCTCTCTCGTAACGAACGTTTAATGCTGAGAGAGGCCAAGTTTGAGGAGAGTAATTTATATGTGTGCTTATATACCTTCTGGAGTGCGATTTTCTTATATTGTTCTTTGATGTAAAGTTATTTAACAAAAAGAAGGAGTAACTTTACGATCTCGAAGCATTTTTCATCCACAGCGCGGGCAGTAAAAACAATGTAAAGGGAAATTTTATTATTAATAAGCAGTGCGGCCGGAGGGACAGTTTACGACTTTAATTCGGCGCGAGAACGCAATCTTTTTCCGCGGGAAATAGAAATAAAGAATGCGTTAAGTTTCGCCTAGACGAGCCAGCGCAGCAGTCGCTCTCCTTTTAGTCCCTGTAATATTGCCTCGGATGCAGTAGACAGCAGTCTGCTAAAACTCAGATTAACCCCGCAGCAGAGAGGGCTTCCCGCTTTCTTTTCTTCGCTATACTCGCAGCCCTAAAACGCGCAGCTGTGTTCTTTTTCATGCGATACCTTGATATCTTTCCGAAAAACTCTCGCTCCTCCTCATTTTCCTGCTTAGTCCTCTGTGTGTCGGATATGTGTCCTTCTTTTTTACCTAACGCTCCGCAGTTTATCTCTTTTTCTTTCTTATTATATATCCGGGCTTTTTTATTCCTCTTTCGATTCGCTCCCTCGCTGTGTCTTTTTCTCAGCTTGTTTTTTAGCCTTATCTTTTCTCAGCTCGTGCCTCGTGCGGCTGCTGCTGCTGCTGTCCTTTTTGCTATTTTCTTTCTATGCGTCCTTTTCCTTTCTCTTATTCCTTTTTGCGCTTTATCTTATAGCCTGCCTTGTTCGTTATTCTTTATCTCTGCAGTAGCCTACTCGTTGCCTCTCTTTTTTTCTTTCAGTGCCTTAATTATTTATGCCGCGCGGTTGCGTATAAATCAAGATTAAGCTGCGTTTTCAGCTAGCTTGACTTTTCTTTTTCGCAGCTATTCTTTAAGTAGATAAATTCAGGTATGGTGGGACGCTATAAAGAGGTTCCGGGAGCATTTTCAAAATTTCGATAAGTCACGGGTAATGGTAGGTGTAAAAGCCGTGTGTCACTTCCATGAAATTTGGCTGGCGAATTATTGTTCTTCCGAAAGATCAAACATAAGCTCGCGCGATTCTAATAAAACCAAAAACTTTGAGCCATTTTTCTTTCTCATCTCTTCTCTCTCCAGTCTTTTTCGTCTCCTTTTACTCGCCCTCGCGCACTTCTTATCTATTTTCCTCTCGCAATCTCTCCTCTTCAGCCGTTCCACTCGCGGCCAGGTTGTTCATTATCTGCCTCCTCCATTCGTCTCTCTCTCTCTCTCATATCCCCTTTTCGCAAGCCGGATCTTCGCGAAAGTATACAAGATAAAGACGGAGAAAGTATATACGAGAGAAAGAGCGAGTGCCGGCTTGTGTATAGTCTCGCGAGTGCTTTGTATGTAAATCGAATACATTTAACGTTCCTCAACGGTTATTTAGAAGCAAATATCCGAGACCGCGCGTTCGGATCCTCCTCCTACTCTTCGCGTCTTATATACCTACTCTCCATCGCGTTTCGTGCCTACGAGAGGCCTGGCGTGTGCAGCAGTGGAAAAAAAAGAAACTTCTAATTCCGCTGGCCTTTTTTTCTCTCTCTCTCAGGTCTGCGTGATGCACGAAGCCGGCGGCAAGGCCCCACGGGCAATGAAAACGAGAAATTTATTGCGTTTTTGGCGAGAATTTTCATTGCCGGCGAGCGCGCGCGGATCGTGCGCCGCAAATGCCGAGGGCAGGGTATAATTTTGTGTGGTACTTGCATTTGCAGCGCTGGCTTGCTTTCTTTTTCATGTTTTGCTGCTACTGCTGCTGCTCCCGTGTCTGACTATTGCAGTTGTTCGCGACAATGAGAGCGGTCTCTGCTTGCTCTGTAATTAAATTTTGATTAAATATTCTTTTTTTTCACTATGAATTGTTTTTTTATAAATACATATTTTGAATTTGTACAGAGAGCGTTTGCTTGAGAAAATAAAATAGTCTTGAATGTGTATGAAGCGTAGAATAACTGGCGCGTTGGGCTTTATCGACTGCGATGATGGCGTGCCGTAATTGATCAAAAACTCCACAGAGGTCAGTCCAGATCGAAGATTCAAAGTTCTCGTGGAAAATAATGAAGAATTAATCATTGGTCCTACGAAGAACGTTGGGAAGTAGTGTGTTCGCATTAGAATAGGTAATAAAAGGCGGTCATTTGTAAAAAAAATAAATTTGTTATAACACTTTATACATTTTTTCTATTCGTTCATAAATTTATGAAAAAATAGAACCCAGCCCTTGAGGCTTCCAACATCTTACACTTTCATTTCGAATCCGCTTAATAAACTACTTACAGCAATTCTCTCTAATATCCGCAGCCACCAAATAAATACCAGTATACACTTCAGTTAGAGAAAAACAGTTCTCTCTTCGCGCAGTAATATTCTGACCAATGGAACTTCCCCACACACATACTACTCGGCTTAATTGCGTATACATGCTCGGAGGAAGCCATAAAACGCCGCTGCGTCTGAAAGTATTCTGAACTCCCGTAGCGCTGGTCTAGCATAGAACTACACAGAGCAACAGCGGGGGCGATAATGTACCTACAATAATCCAACGAAAACGCGAATAAAAATCACCACTTAGCCGAATAAGCTCTCGAGTATATACCTATATCTACTGGTTTAATCGCGATTACGTATTATATACACACACACACCCTCTTATAAAAGCGTTCTCTTTTTTTTCTTCTTCCTTCTCATCGCTGTAGAGACTGATGCTCTTTTTCGAGAGCGAAGCCGGTATACGTGTATATAGATATACACAGCTGTGCAGAGAGAGAGAGAGAGAGGCCGAGTAGCAGTGAACTTTAATCGAAACCGAGCGTAAGTGCAAAGCGCTGTTCCGCCGAACTGAATGCGAAAGGTTACTTTCTGTCCGATGACCGAGAGGAGAGCTGCACGCGCGCTAGCACAGCAGCAGCAGCAGAAGCAGAAGCGTCGATGACCGAGAAAGGGCTCTTATTCTATATAGCGAGGGAGATCTCGCGAGCAGCAGCAGCAGCAGCAGCGTCAGAATACCGGCTAACTTCATTTGCATCGATTTCTCGCGGTGCCACTGCACGACTGGGCCTCCTTACGACCGCGCGCACCGCACGCGCTTGTGTACGACGGTTAAGTGGAAATTAAGGGGCTCGCCGTACGAGCTAGCTTTTACTTCTTCTCTTTTTTACTGTGATCGGGAAAAGTTGGAGTTTGCAGTGTATTTTTAGTTTGCGGCGTTTACTCTGTAATAGTGGTATACCCATATTTGAGAACATTTTTTTTATTCAGGGTGTCTATACCGGTAGAACTGGATTTTTTATCCTCCAAAATTGACATTTAGAAAGAAGCGTGTACGATGTCGTATTCACATTGAATGCGTAGAAGTCACATTCTAATTCAGGTAAAATATTCTAAGTTCAAGGGCAGCACCTATTATTTTCAACTAGAAGTAAAGACCCAAAGAAAGCGTTCCAACACGCCTATACCCTAGTCTCCCGCATACAGCGGGGCTATAATTAAATTCGTTCATTTGGCCGCGAATCGTCGTTTCTCCAACTAATTAATAAAAGTAATCGAATGAAAACGCAGACCACGACTAAAGTACGCTTAGCAGCATAGAGAGAGAGAGAGAGAGAGAGAGAGCTGCTGTTGGGCCACGCCGTTGCCGCAGTCTCGAGGGCAGATCGGCTCTGGGGCTGACGGCAGCAGGTGAGCAGCTGCTCTGAGTGGATTAAACCGAGGTAATCAACGCAAATTGATAATCCTACTTTCCCAGCTCGCGCACGCGGCCCTTTCTTCCTGTATACGGCTTTCGAATGGTCTTACCTCTCTCTTTCTTCCCTACTTCCTTCTTCCGTCGAATGGGGCGACTTTGCCGGGGGGTGCATGCAAAACTTTGCAAACCCCTCCCCCTTCCTCTTTGGACTATTTCCGCTTTCTTTCCTTGTACGCGACTCTCCGCTTTCTGCGAATCGCGTATTAGGTATATAGGTATATACACCCGCGTGTTTTTACCGTTTTATTCCGAAGCGAGATAAAGCGGGAGCAAGAGAGTTATTGCGTGCGATAGATTTTTCTGGCGCTGTACTTTACGCTGCCGTTGCGGAAAAGAGCGCAATTAGGGAATTCTTTTCTTTGCTTGCTTGCACTAGCTATATACAACTGCGTTTTTCAGGGAATTCTCGAGCGTTGCAATTATATTGTCGTCGGGGGCACGTGAATCATATATACACTATATATATAAGAATCGTTACTGCAATCCGTTTCAAAGGATTCTCCATCGGATGATTCCGTATTATAGCGTTCAATTGGATTTCGGTTTGCAGAGCTGAGCGCATCTGCATCCAGCGGCGGCAATTTCATGTAGAATCATTGCGAAATTCCCGAGTATCGAGAGCTGAAACGTTAACTCGACAATCGGAAAATTGCTCAGGGAGCCGGGAAAGAGTCGCGGATAATATTCAAGTATAACGAGACGCAATTAAACGCATTATTAAATCAATATATATACAGCATCATCGAGAGAGCTGCTGGCTGGATATTTTGAAAATCGCTCCTGAATACACGACAATTTGCATGAAATTTATCTACCCAGCGAGTCGAATTATGAAACAGGCGTAATTGAAGCGGCTCTGCAGCTCGACACAAGCTCTCGGAATTAGAGTAAATAATTAGCGAGCATTGTCAAAGAGACTGGCACACAACCAGAGAGAATTGCGAAGAGACAGAGCTGCCGAGGGATCTTATCTATCGTCTCGTTGCCGGACTCTCTCTCCAGAACGAGAGATAAAATTACGGCACGAGCTGCCGCGCCTTCGCTTATTTTTATCCACTGTCTATATATACAGACGACGGCACACCTACCGGTTTTATGTATATATAGTATACACACATACACACAGCGATATTGCACACGCTGAGCAGTATATAGCCCGGCGGCACGCAAAATTATACTATGCTAAATGCCAGCTCGAAAACGCGCGCTCGTGTGACTCGCGCGCAGTCAATGAGTCACGCTGTGAATTTCAAGCATAAAGGCTTTTTGTTTGCCCCCCATCAGGTCGCGCTTGCTTTGCCCCCCTGAAGACAATTTCTTCTCGGAGAGAGAGAGAAGGACAATGACGGACTGCGCCGAGAGAGAATATTCGACGAGGCAAGTGATACGGAAAGCTCGCGTCATTAATTACGCGCGCGAATGTATTTTCGGGCTGCTGCGCCTAACTTGGTCGTTGCTTTTTTTTAGTCCAGGCTTTTATAGACGCTGCTGGGGATTATTACGAGTCAATAGCTGCGGCAGCCGTGTAATAAAACGTATAAATAAAAGATACCTGTATTATACTTTTGCGTTACGCAATTTGCCCATTATATTGTTGGGATATCGTGGTACGAGTGCGATGCATTGAACGTACTTTGAGAATGCATTATTTGTCGAGTAGAAGCAGTGTGTGATGTGTTTAAAATCCTACTGCGTACTAGTACGAAAAAATATGCAGAAATTAGAAAGTACATTCGAAAGCCATCGCGCAGTGAGACAATAAATACATCGTCTCGGTTCCACCCTCCCGTAATTACATAGATGCTCTCAGTCAGCGTGAATAAAATCCAGGCACAATTAAATTAAGTCACTCGCACTTTCGTTAATCCATCGTGTATTATTAGGGAGCTACATACAGTTTGTCTTGCCATCTGCAAACGAAAGCAAGAGCAAAGTTACAGGACACAACTGCGATGTCATTATACGATTACAGTTAATCGAGGCCTTGTCTATTTCGCATTCTCGACCGACTGGCAGAGAAAGCATATCTGGTCCCGTATACTACTGATTGCTCCTCGCCACGGGGAAGTAAGGTAATCGCATTTCTTTCGACGGAATACTAATGCTCGCGCGCGCGCGCGCAAGCTCGCTCCTTTCGATCCTGTGTGCAGTATATAGCTATGTATAGTATATATATATACAGAGCGTCGCGTCCCGCAGCGAGGGAAATTAGATGAGAAGAGAGAGAAAGTCGTATAGCTCGAGGCTCAGGGAACGATGCGGAGGGCTGCAACCGATAGGGTTAGCGAGAGATAAAAAGGGAGTAGAGCGGTATCGCCGGCTAAAGGAGAAGTAATGCCGATGAAAAGGAGAACGAATGACGCGGCGCCGGGAGAGAAGGTATATATATAAGAAGGGAATGGTAGACAAATAGAGAAGCGCGCCGGAGGAGGATTTGCGTTGGGTAAATAATTTATTGAATCTTTGACGAAAGAATACATTTAATTTCGAAGGACGTGTAGACGCGAAAGTCTTGTTGGAAAATTGTTGTCTCTTTGAATTAGCGAGATTGTGTAATTTGAATCCAAAGACGACGATAGGCATCAGGAGGAATCTGCTATGCGTACTCTCGACGACCAATCATAATATACCTTCGTCGCGACGTCCTCTCCAATCATTCTTATCGAGCTGGTAATTAAATAAACACGAGACACGACTGCTCCATCGACGTTGATTGCGTCGAACTTGCCACAAAGCTTAACGACTTCGTTAACGACTGCTTGGCCGGATATGGCCGCGTCTAGTTTCTATGTATATACATATACCTTATATGCGGCGCGACGACGACTGGTCGTCTCGACGTTTTCAAGTGCGTCTGGCCGAAATCGAAGAAGAATCACGTTCGCCCGCTATTTAGTTTAAAACAATATTTATCCTCTCGCAATATTATCGTTATCAAAGCTACAACGACTATACAAAGCAATAATGTTATTACAGTCAGCACAATGCGCGAAAGGCATCGACACGCTTTCTTCGAAGCCAACCACCGCTAAAACCGGTGCCTCGCTTGCACATTTGCATGCACACGGCTGCTTATCGAATTGACGCGAGAAAGAGAGAGAGAGCGATAAGCATCAGCGTACAGCGAGTGTATATACCTATATACGAAAAATCTTTCGTCTCCATTCAATTTACGAAACGTCCGTAACTCCACTCCGATAATAATTTCCCTTGCCTGCACTCTCTCTCTCTCTCTCTCGGTCTGCCTATCCAAAGCTTAACATACTCCGCGCCGCTGATGGAATATGTTATCGATCTCCCCAACGTCGTCGACGACTATGTCGACGTTCTCTCTCTCTCTCTCCCCGGAGGGCATTGTTCCGGCGAAAAAAGAGCACGCCTTTCTCCGGCAAACGGAACTGCATTTTTCATTTTCGATTACGCACGCTCGATTTGAATGCGCGCGCGCGCGCGTGCCAAGATTAAGCGCGTCTTGCATAGCTCGCTCGCCGCAGGCGGTCCCAAAGACCTAAGATACTGTATATATGTATACATGTGGCTCGTAGCTCTTCCTGAAGTTGCATATATATACAATACACAGCCTCTTCGCGAGCTTAGGTGGCGACCTTCGCGTCAAATCTTAAGTTACAACAAGTGGTCGTCGCAGGAATACTACTACTGCCCACGGCTCTTTTGTACGCGTTCTTTTTACTTCTATATATATACTACCCCGCACGTATTCTCCGCGCTCTGTTTCAGATGTTTTCTCGCGCGTATTTTCTCCGCTGCTTTTACCGCGATTATGTACCTACCTATATTCCGAGTTTCATATGTGCTTCGGAGACGCGCTCTCTGTGCAAACTTTCTTATTCTTTTATTTTATTCGATCGGAGTTGCGGAACGTCTTTTTTTCCTGTATTATAAGCGAGCGTGAGAGTATCGTGTTTCGCCGAGGTATTTTAACAGAGAAAAAAGCGGACGCATATAATCTGCGCGGATATAGCAATGCCCCGGTAAATACTCTCGGCCTTGAGGAAGGATTAAATTCTGGATTATGTAAATAAACCGCTTATTTTCGAGTGGACAAAAGAAAAAACCGTCTTTGATTAAAAAATCAAGATGATAAATCGTAGCTAATTTCTAGCTTGTATTTATATACAATCCGTTATTTATCGCGGGTGATATCACTCTCCTTAAATAGATCTTCTCAAGAGAGTCGTATTACTCATCTTTTTGCATAGAAATAATCGATGATTCTCCAAAGCACTTATACAAACTTGAAAACGTTTGTGATCCATGAAAGTGACAAATAAACATAATTTATATGGTAATGAAATTTTCAAAGTATATATCCGCGACGACGGAGTAGCATCAGTTGATTAAACTATTTTCCCGTGTCTGACTATGCGGGTCTCTTGCCGCTACTCACGTATACGTGCTTAGCTTGCCTTCACCACAGCGACATCATCAGAGGAGTCGAGACTCGATGATAATAACGGCGTGGGCGAGTCGACTTGGCGAATGGAATCGAAGAGCTGTGAATAATCTGTATCCTCGAGATGCGCAACTTATATATTAATACGGGGCTTATATGACTCGATCGTAAAATGCTACGGAGTCATCATCGGTACATTAGTCTTTTCTGATATTGAACGCCGAGGAGGAGGAGGATGTTTGAAATTATGCGCACTTTGACTGATAATGTGCTTTGCAATTTTAGCCGAGAACAATGGCAGATTTATTTAATTATTATCGCCGTTATTGTATTATATACTAAATAGCTGCGTTTTATTTTCTGCACTTTCAATTTCACAATATATTACGATTGAAAATACGACAATGAGAATCAACCCATATAATAAGAGTCGCATTGGATTCTCTCCTATATTAACCCGTAATTTCAGAGTTATTTAACGGTATGAAATACAGCGCAATCCGTATAATATAATAACAACACACTCGGCAACGAATCGCAAGCGTAATATACAACGTTGATACAAGTTAACCAATCACGTCTATCAAAGCCCAAATAGTTGAAACAAACGATGCCGCAAGCAGCGATAAATCCTCCGAAAAACCACAAACTAAATCCCGCAACTGCATAACAAACGAATTTCCCTCCCTCCAAAAACAAAGAATCAAATGAGATAGACGCTGCAGAGCAGCCGTTAGTATAAGGTAGAAAACCGGCCTGTCAGACATGTACAGCACAAAGTTAAGCATGCACGTCACGCCGCGTATGCGGCCAATGAAGCGACAATGCATTACACGTGCGCACGAGAGAGAGAGAGAGAGAGAGAGAAAAATGGCAAAGCGCGAACCAAATGGGAGAGATCGAGAGAGAGAGAGAGAAAGCGAGGCGAGAGTGATGTCGACGGCGGGAAAAAGAGGAGGAGAGTGAGAGAAGCCCTGGGATAAACGACGAGTGTCACCAGAGGCGGTATGCGCGAGCCATCAGTGATCGGGCGTTACAGTATAGGTATATATACGCATGAAAGACGAGTGCGACGCGCTAGGTATGCCGCACCGAGTGATGTCTGTCTGCCTACTGGGCGAGTCATCAAAGGAGGCGCTGATTCTTGTGGTACATTTTTTGTTTAAAATAAAAGACACATTACAGCTTCGAACTATTTCTTCTCTCGTATATACCTATATATTATATACTCAACGGAAGTAACAGCGCGAGCGAGTAGTGCCCGTAAAATAATAACGCCCCTCGTCGAAGCGATAACGTTCAGCCCCATATCCTCGGCCGCCGTGACTCCTTCTTCCCCGAGGAGTTAACATAATTATCATCCAGCTCGTAAAAAAGGCTAAACTCGTGAAACAAAAAAAAACGCATATTTAGTACAGCCGCACACATCGCTACACACGCGCGCGCATCAGAGAAATAGCGCTTTAGCCGCGCTCGGTTCAGCGATTCTCGGCGCATATTAACATGTATATGTATAGGCGGCTCCTTTTCAGTGTGAAATTGAAAATGATGCGCTTCAAAAGAATGATTACGAGATTACGGGTAATGAGTAACGAGGATCATCGAATAAACGCGCGGGCGCAAGACCGGCTCGCGAATAAACACAGTCCGACGGCAGACTATACGCCGCTGCTGCTGCCGAGTAACAAATTGCAATTCGCGCGCGGCGGCGGCAATTCGTGTGTGCGTGTAATTCACACACGTACGTATACAGCGACCGCATCGAGAACAACCCGCGCGCCGGTAAATCCATCGGAATTCGGATCATAAATTTTATTGCGCTCTCGAGCGAGAGCTGAGGGCTGTGCTACTACTACTGCAGTATAGTGTGCTGCTGTTGGTGTATATATATGCGCGAAGGGGAGGATATGCGTCGCTGCAGTAGCTGACCCGGAAAGTTTTTCAATCTCCGGACGACGTACAGCGAAAAATTTCGGCGTGTTTATATTTGATAATCTCTGACGGGCTTCCTCGTTTTTCTTTTTCTGTATATTCGACTTTGTTTTTTCCCCCGCGCGCGCTAATTTCACTTTATGAGAGACGCTGGAGCGCTCGATTGGCGCGTTTTAAATGATATTTATTGGACAAACACTTTTTATTTTATTCGACTATATGCTCTAAAATTCGATGAATAATATACCGTGCGAATGTCGTGAAAAAATAAATGTGTTCATTAAAACTTACAGCCACAGTCATTAGCATATTATTAGACGAGCAATATAAGCGGTAATACACAGCTGGAATAAACGATTCGCCACACGCGGCGGCGATATATAGCACACTCCCCCCCTCGAGGAGATACTCATCTTAATAACCCATCATAATTTAGCGCTCATAAGCGCAAAAAACCATCAAGTTCGAGAGCTCAAGTCTGAAGAGCTCTTAAAAGGCGGTTTACGTCATTTTTGCGCGTCTATTATAACTGCAGCGCCGCGCTCGTCGGAGAAAGCCCCAAGAGAGAGAGAGACTTTGCTCGTATAATCGTCGCGCACGTACTCGCGAGGATGTAATGGAATCGGCGCGACGTGAGTTATGCAAATCGCGGCCGGGGGTCAGCGGGTTCATCCACTTATCTTGGCTGCGATTGCCATCGCAGCGGCGGCCTCCTATATTAGGTTGTCGATCAGAGCGAGAGAGAGTAGACACGATCAATGAGCATCAGCTCCAATCGCGCGAGTGTCACTCTGACTCAGCTCTTCTACTTCTTCTTCGCGCTTAATGAAATCTTCATTCTCTTTATGCTCATTAGATCGCGATTCAGTGCTCGCTCTCGCGTTTTTGAATTCGTTTCGAACGGTATAAACGGTTTTTTTCGGTGTAGCCCCAAGTTTGTACAGTTTGCAGAATCTAGTGATGGGCGTCACGCTGAGATGGGCTCTGCGCTCGGATTGATCGGTTTTCGAAGTAGACCGGATTTTATATAGTGATTTGCAATTTTAGACTGATGAAACCGATATTTTGATACTCGCACGAAATAAAAATCAAATTTCCGTCTGCTCCGCCGGTAATTAACATTCAAATGTATGCGTTTACAGGCTATACTGCAGCACCGAAAAGCCAAGTCAGGACAGTAAACAGCTACACGCTCCATTTCCGTTCGTTAATTTATACATCCTCGAACAAACCGCCAATTAGACAAAGACCGCAGAAGCACCGTTGGCCGCCGCTATACAGTTTCGAATAACACTGTCCAATCATATTGAAATGACGCGCATATTCGCCTGGTCAGCATCAGTTTCTCCGAGAAAAGCCAGCAGCAGCAGCAGCAGCAGAAGAAGAAAACAATAAGCTGGGGCGCGCGCAAGAAGGGACAGGACAGCCGTCATTTCAAATTCAAAGTTTCTCAATCCAGACGGGTTCAATCGGCCAGCTCTCTCTCTCTCTCGTCTACAAGACTCGTCAGTCTCGCGCAGCAGGTGTACCGTCTATATAGTGCAATATAACGCACGCTGCTGCAGACTCGGAGGTTTTAAAAGTAATGAATTCCTAATGCGAATGCGGTCCGATCATGTTTCTCTCTCTCTCTCTTGCTATCTCTCTTGGTTTTATATATCGTTACGCCGTGTGCCAGAACCGCAAGCAGCAGCAGCAGCAGCCCCCGATCGAGCAATATATGCGGCGCGCTGCATTGCAGCTGCGTTTTTTCTGTCACAGCTGCGCGCGCGCGCGCCTCCGCCTCCTTCACTATATATGCTGACTCTCTTATACTCTTTGTTTTTTGACCCGAAACCTCGCGAATATTTTTTTTTCCGACGCTCGCAGGCACTTTATAGTTGTGTTCGCTTATTTATTTATAGGGATGGGAGCATTTATATGAAACGCAGGAGTGTATAGGCACGTGTTTTTTGGGAACGGAGCTGTGAGAGGAGAGTTTGAAAAAAATAATAACGAATTCGAGAGCGCGAACACTCGATTGCTCGGTTCGTTAAAATTGCCGAAAAAAGTGTAATGACGTTAGCTTTTTGACTCCATTGTCGAATGCTGGAGAGGGAACGTCATTTTATTGATGGCTCTTTCGCTCCGAGCCTTTTCATATAATTGGAAAGCGCTTGCGAGTGTAGCTGGGACGTGTTGTCGATATATATCGAGGCTCTGCTGATGCGCTCAAAAATTAATCTGTTTCAGTGCGTTATTCTCTTTCTATTCGTTCATATACACTATTAAAAGACAGCGAGTGTGAAATATTATTTTAAGATTTGAGAGTTTATCGGAGTAGTCCGATACTGCTTAATTAATGAATTTAGCATGATATAAGACAGTCGAACGTATAGCCGGTATCGGATCGATATGACGAAGGTTACTGGAAGCTGACTGACTGGCTAGGCCATCGAGACTGTGAGAATTTGACGTAATTTCAAGGGTGATTGATACTCGGGTATTGACTGCAGGTTTGCGTTTCGAATCTATAGACTCAATCGCGTAGTCTCTCTCTTGGCTATCGATATTTGTTTAATCGAGTCCTATATAGCCGGCGTCACTCTAAATTACATCTATAGTTACTCGAGTACGCTTCGCAATAATAACTTGATAAACAAAATATGTTCAACGATCACCGCGTATATTTTCCTCGACGGCCTCTCTCTATCAAACGCTTTATTACAAACCCAGCGAGTACAAAGAAGCCCAAGCGCATAATCAGTTTAATTAACCGCCACAAAACGAGTCTAATATCCGGGCCATAATGACGTTTCGCGGACCGCGCCGGATAAACATATCACCGCATACACACATACATACACCCCGGTGAAAGAGTCATTCGAATTTTCAAAAGCAACTCTCTCTCTCCTATCCCTGCCAAAAGTCCCTCCGGGGTGAGTCGACGCTATCGCATATATATATACACACACACACGCAGTAAAAGTTACACACCGGGCGGATGTAACGCAATATGTATGTCATAGCGGGTATAGGGAGGATGAGAAAAGGCCCTCGAGAATCAGCGTCGCGCGTTGGACCGATCAAACCGATCCCGGAGGCGCTGGGATATATATACAGAAACGCGCGCGCGGACGACAGGAGGGCGAGAGAACACTGCGCCGAACTATAGCGAGCTGAATGGCATTAATTAGCTGGGATATGCAAACAGGCGAGGGGATTGGTCGATCGACGATGACACTGTGTGTGTATGTGTATATACGTGTATTGTACGTGTGGGTCAAAGCCCGAGAGAAGGGAGTCTCTCTCGTATATGCTACTGCGTTGTTTTTGGAATGGAGTCATCCTTTTCGAGCGCAAATGCAGCTCTCTGCATGGCGCGCAATCGATTTACGGACGAAATTATGTTAATGACACCACTCTCTGCGTCACGTCGGATTTGTTCCATAAATGCCGCGTTAATCGCCTCAAAGCGTCTCTCTCTCTCTCTCTCTCTCTCTCTCTCTGTCGGCTTCGATCGTTAGAGAGAATTATTTTGAATAACGTTACGATTAAATGACGGCTTTTATTCTGCGGATGACGGTTAGGCTTGCGGTAATCGCGTTTTTAATTTTACTTATGGAAAAAAAATCAAAGGTTCTATCTCACAACACTGAGAGATCGTGTATATATCAGAGTAGAGTAGAGGACACGGGACGGAACTGATGTTTACTGGTCATTGGCTATTGTCTACTTGTTTGCCAATGTTACGACGTATGCGACAGCGTATAACCGAGCCTCAGGCTGTTTGCGGACTATTTCGAGACTCCAAGCGCGGCTGCTGCTGCTGCTGCTTCTGGCAAACTTTCCCTTAACTTGCGGCTGCTATACGCGTACACCTGTATGTTGCCAGCCGGAAATCTTATGTCGAACTTTATTGCGGAAAACTTTACTTTTAAAAGTTCCAAACACTTATCCACTTGCATAGGATATTCCTGCGTCGGGCAATATAAGACTCTGCGATTAAATGTTGCTCGCGTCTCGCACTCTACGATATAAACGAAAATTTAAATCTATATAGTATTTCCAACACTTTTGAAGTACCTTGAAATTTCACACCCCTTCACACTCCTTCAAACTTTATATATATAATAACCAGAGAGCAAACGAAATTTCGCGAACGAAAAGACGCGCAAGCGAGTCATTTGCGGGTAAGAATGAGGCAGCAGCAGAAGAGCAAGCGCGCGCGCGGTTTATGCGGACTCTCCGCGGAGTAGCTTTGCTCTCCTGCACTTTAAAGTCTAACCCGTCCGCATAGTGTCCCGTGGGATAGAACCGCCGGAGAAGTTTATACGTGAGAGAGTCGTCGAGCACGACTCTCCGGCTTCCTGGCCGAATGTAAACCGTGTGTATATATAGTCCTCTCGGCAATTGTCACGTGTATACGTTCGACAAACAGTTGGCAGGCAACATGACGAGACTCTCGCTCCGCGCACATGGGAAATTCATGCTTGCGGCGCAGGAAAATTGTCCGAAAAAATAAACACACGTGTGCGTATATAAAAAGGTTTATGTATCTCTCTATATAGCCGTATGCGGTGGAGATATAAAAGCGCTTTCATTATTGATCTAGACCAACGCCTTCGACTGACTCATTGATAAGAACTTATTTACGCTCGGCGCGACGCGAGAGGAGTTGTAAGGAGACGGACGGCTGACGATAAAAATTTATTGCCGACGACGACGACGGTGCTGGTGTAGGTGCGTCAAAGTTGCGGAAAGTCTTGTGGGGAAGTGTATGAGATCTCGTGTCTGAGTAAATATTAGGTAATGGATTTGACGCCGTTTGCTTAGTTGCAACGGAACTGAGTGTAATTGAGAAAATTTTTTATCGGATCGAGTCGGTAAGACGATGCATTCTAGCTTACAATACGAAAATGAAGTTGTCTCTCTGCGCTCTTGTGCGCGTATCTCATTACAGCCATATCTCAAACGTAAAAAGCATCGGCTTATTACATCCCACGAGTTCCCGCACACATCTCAGAATCGATATAAGAGCTAAAAACATTTTTCCCTCCCGGAGAGGAAAACCACATCAGTCTCCATGCACTTCCGCGTTAAATTACTCCTCCCACCTCGAATATAAAAACGTAGGATCCAATTTCCCGTAAAAAAAGAAACATATACGTCTCGGATCAGCGATAAATTATTCATAAACCGCGCGCACTTCTCGCGAGAGACGTATAATAGCTAAACGTGTCGCTGACCGGAACTCTCTGTCTCCAGGATATATATAGCATAGACACTTCGATTGGCCCTCTGTATATAAACTCGAAGACGCGAGCGAGAGTGAGAGTAGGTTTACACGGCTCGGCGCGGATAACGAGACTGCCAATCCTATTTTCGACCTGTCGACTCGTCTGGCGGTACGCGCTGGGTATATAAGAGCGCGACGAACTCTCGTCCCTCCTCGACAGCCGGTTTTTGTATAAATGGCGTAATTTGCCGAAATGCGCCGCCCTTATGAGTCCTTCGGGGGCTGGCCACCCGCGCACTGTGCAGCGGCGCGGCCAACTTTGGTATACTAATGATATAAATAAAAGATAGCGAGGTTGTTTGAGGTAACGATGCTGCTGCTGGGCGTGGTGTGTTGGAAAAGAGGGACCGTCTCTCTCTCTCTCTCAGTCGTTGTTTCCCGTCCTTGCGCTTTTTACCCTCGGATTCACGTGTAGGAGTCAGTCGCCTGCGCGGGTCAACTCTTTGTTCTCTCGCGCGCGCGCTCACAGCTGTATATATAGCTACTCCCTTTCTTCCACCTATACGCCAGGCCCGATATCCTTCCGCTCGAATGGAGAGAGAGAGAGAGAAAAGCTTCGTCGTCTTAGCGCAGGAGCTTTTCCTTGAGACCTTTGTAATTAGAGCTGCAGCCGTTGGTAGCTTCCTTTGTAGCTCGGACGTGATTAGCTAATAAAATATCGCTGCTTTCTTGGGAAATTTCATTTTCTCCGGCTCTCTCTTTCTTTTTGTTGTCGAGTTTGATGCGTACGATATAACACGACATTTTGCTCTGCAGCGAGTTGAAATTCTGCCGAGAGTTGACGCGGTTGGTAATTAAGTTACATCCTCTTGCCTGAAATTTTTCCTCGGCAAAATTGAAAAAGTACGCTTTAAATATGGGGTTTTATCACTTTTGCGCAGAGAGAAAAAGCGCATCCCTGAGTCACGAGGAGGAATAAAAAGAAGAAGAAGAAGATGAAGAGCAGCCCGGAGAGTAGACTACTCGTTGTTTCAGCTTTATATTCCAGATGAGTTGACGCTAATGGAATACCATTACCTTCCCTTTTGATAAGCCGGCTACTGCGCATACTCTTCCCCGGCAAGGTGATTTTCGCAATTTTCAACAAGTCACTCGCGCCGCGATTCCTCTAAACTATACAAAGTGAAAAATTACATCGCGACAATTTTGTTTCGCGTCCAAAACAATTACGTCTTAAGCTTTTATTTCTCTCAAGGATATAGTCCACCGGAAGAATAAATCAGAATACAGGCATATAATACATACATTATAAGCGCGGACCGATGAAAGTCAAGTGCCGTTATCATCACAATTCCTCGCAGGTCTGAACGTGAAGTGCACAATCTGAATCCCACGGGAGGGCCTTCCATGCATCATGCGACGAGCGTAGAGGACACTGCGCTTCTCCGGAAAATCCGTAAAGAGGTTAGCTTTCTACGTGTCCTTTTATGCGACGCGCACATCTCTTCGTCTTCCTTTCTCTTCCTTCATTTTCCCGCATACACGCGGAATACGAAAATGCCTGGGAAAAATCAGCGCCACGCGCGTGTGGGCATTCGTTATATGAAAATGTATGTTCGAGCGAGCTTTCGTATTTGGCGCGAAATTTAAAAAAAGGCCTTTCATTTCAATATAGCCGCAAGATCGATGATCATGGGTAATAAGCGCATTACCGATTCGATAAATCTACTAGTGAAGCGAGGAGAGAAAGTTTCTCGCGCATTAGCATAAATTAAGCGTTACATCGCAACCCGCGGAACATAATATTAATCCAACTGGCCCGAGAGAGAGAGAGGCATATCGAATCTCGGCCATTGACGCTCGAGCGCGCGCGAAAATAGCCGCGAGGAAACTGGGCTGGCGCCGTAAAGTATACCCGCGAATCATTAGGCCGACGTCGAGCAATGAAATCCGGCCGACGATAATTTCACACTGATGCTGTGATGCAGCATCACACAGAGCAATGAATATATAGAGTCGAAGAGGGAAGAGATGGAAGTGTAGGAGCTTATGCGTGTCTTGTACCGTAAATAAGTCATGATTTATGCTGTCCTTTCGAAAGCTCGAGTCATCTCTCTCCCTGAAATAGAGAAACGGTTAGGGAAAATAAATCGACGAGCAGATTCGAATGTGATCGCGCCGCGCAGATTCCTCGAATTTATTGTCGATGGAAATAGCGCTTCCGGAGGATATTAAGCTCCGGCGGTATAGTGATTGATCATTTTACGTCCGACTGGCATAGTTTTAACTATAAATTTTTCGCTATATAAAATTGCGGCCCAGTTCTCTCGTTGTATATACGTATACACACGTGAAGCCCTTGAGGAAAAAATGTCAAAGAACCACCGCGATAAAGAGCGGATGTTTTGTCCGCTCAAAAGAACTATCGACGTGACTCACATGCGAGAGCGAAATTTTGGCGGAGACTACCCGAGAAATGCCAGAAAGTCCAAGGACGAAGAGGAAGAAGAAGCCCTTTTTTTTTGTCAAACCGACTTTTTGCCGCGCTCGCTCTGCTGTATTCCGAGCTCTTTAATATCGTCCGTTGAATTTCAGCTCCCTGTTCTTTCTTCCCCGATTCATCTAGTTCTTTTATTCAAACGGCTTAGCTCGGCTCCTAAAGTAAATTTTGCCAGGGAAGCAATTCCCGGAGACTCAAAGTTTTAAGGGTTGCAGCAATCTTACGTAAATCGTCGCTCGGCTGGCTATGGCTTTATTATTTTTCCTCATGATATTCGCAGAGAAAAAAGGAATTCTTTGACGTCGACGTAAACATCGGTTATGTAAGATATAAGCTACCATCAGGTAATACGCGAAACGTCTTGACGTCCGCAAGGTTGGAATAATTGACGCTTCCGAGAGGATCATCCGTAATATTCCAATATTTACGTAGTCATATCTGGCGAAGTTGGCTGGCTATACATACCTGCTGTATAACTCGGAGCAGTAGAGCTCACCTTCACTCGTACTCGCGCGTTTGCCTTCGCAGTTCTAGCAAGGGAAACTATCTGGGTCATGCCTTAATTGGTTTATACAGCCAGACTCTGTCTATCCGTGCGTCTGGAGTATATCCGATTCTCGCGTCGTTGTACTCATTCAAATCAGGTATCTATCCACCCCCCGCGGCTGTTATTGTCGTAAAATCTTTTGAATACATAATTTCAAACTGTACACCATAAAGTAGCCGCAGCAAAAAATCGAACCGTTAACCAAACGATCACCGTCGCCTAGATTATCGATGACTCGCGGCAGCGAAATATTAAAAGCCAAACGGGAGCAGCCAGTCTGCTCGTGTCATCTTCAGCATCAGCAACTTCATCTGGCCCGAGGCAAGAGAACACGGCGTCAAGTCACTCTCTCTCCACGCCTCCGACCCCCCTATAAATAGCTTAATGAGGGGAGTCGACGTAGGATGCGTCGAGTTTGCAAAGGAAGAACTGTCGACGCGAACACGTCTTTGCCAAAATTATTCGCATTGGCACTCTGGCATCGGTTCGTCCGGGGCTATTGGTCTCGTTTCCGGCTCTCCACGTTGACATATGCCGGCTAATTTACACACTTTCAGTTATTATTGTTGCCGCGAGAGAAACACGTCTATAAATTAAATCTCCTGGGTGTATTAGTAGACAGTTTTTGGCAGCGAGTTTCTTTACTATTCAAAACTTTGAAGCTTTTGAAATGTTTTTGTAAATATTATCGTAACAATCAGAGCTGAAATGAATATCCTTGCTTGCCACAACACCAATCAAAATCAAATTACTCATCCAAGAAAAAAAAAAGCCTCCCTGCAATATTATATCCCTCGAATAAGCCGGTAACTCGGCAAAAAGCTCCGAAAATTAGCCGCAGCCGAATCTCGTCGGGATATACAGAGGATCCGAGTCATAAAAATTTCTCGTGCAATTGAATTCGCATGTGCATCGTCCCGCAGCGACACGTTGTAATCCCCGATCGTAAAACTCATTTCGGACAAAAGGAAGCGAGAGTAGCTAGCCGTAAACCGGTCGAGGATAAAACACCTGCCCTCGTCCTTCTTCGCAGAGTATAGTATAATATATAGGTATATATACAGTCCACGATGCAGAGGAAAAGTATACGGGGCCAAAAAAAAAAAGGAAGAGAAGGAGAGAAACTTCCGAGATTGCGTCTAATACAAAGCAACAGTTCTCCTCTCGTCTCACTTTGTCAACGTAATACGCAGACACACGCGTGCGCTTCATTCGGCTCCGATTTCTTTTCTCCGGGGCGCGATTTTTCCGCTTCTTCCCCCTTGTAGCTCTATATGTACATATTTCTTTCTCCGAAGGAAGCAAATTCGCCGGATTATCGTTTTCCGTCCACGCGTATATAAAGTACATTGAAGGAGTAGGAGAGGGTGATTTGGAACTCGCTCGGATGTGAAGAAAAAAAAAGGAGGAGAGCCAGCGGAAGGAGGAAAACTTTGTTACCGAGGCTTAGGGGGTAGTTTGCTCGACTACTACTACTGCTATACTACTGCAGAGAGAGAGAGGAAGATGGAAAATCCCGAAAAGCGATGATCTTCGAAGCTCTCTATCTGCAGCAGTGTGTGTGTATATACTCCTTTTGGCCCTTTTCTTTCTCGGACTTGGAAGCTCGCGGACTTTGCTACAGATACTCTCTTTTACTGGAGAAAGAGAGAGAGAGATATATAGAGGTGGGCAGTAAAAACGCAGCTCGACAATATCGGACAGTCGAGGCGTCGTGTAGAACGAGGGTAGCTCTGCTCTCGCATATTGGAGGCCGGAGAGCACGTGTCCGTAGCGATGTTCGCTCTCTCTTTCTGTGTATTGAGCGTCGATTCTTATTCTCTTTCTGGCTTTCCTTTGGGTCTCGTAACGCAACGTTATTTTGGAGCACTCCGCGTCTGACCAAATCAGAACTTTATCCACTTGCGTTTATTTGCATAATTAAAGCTCAAGCAAAAATGAACGAATAGTACACGTCAACATAGAGTCTTCCCGATAAAATTTTTTCGTCTGCGCAAGCTCCCATTGTATAATAGTGCCTGATGCCGCCACAAGCGTCCTCCATCCCATCAGGCATCTCTCCTCTCGACTCGTCAAGTACAGCATAGTCGACACGAGCAAGCCAGCGAAGACACGACAAGGACGACGCGTGGCAGAACAGCACTACTACAAGCAGACTACACAAGGGAGGTAGGAAAAGTTTCGCCGTAGAGGAAGAGATAGCGCGAGGGAAAGAAAATCGGCGAGGAGGGGGTAGCCAAGTGCCGGTAATAAGGCCAGCGGCTTGTGTATTCTTCTCGCGGGAACTTTGTTAAATTTACTTTTTTCGTGTAGCGCAGCGGCTTACGCCGCGGTAAATTCGGTATAGCGACGCAGAGGGAGGGGGGGATGCTGCTGCTGCCTCTTCTTCGTTATAATGAGATGCACGCTCGAACCCACCCTTATATACGCGGTGGCTCTTGGAGCTTCGAGCATTGTATGAAGGGAGAGAGAGGACAGTAATTGAAGATCGTTGCTTATGAGATTCTTGTAAATATGTAAAGTGAACATTGAATGTTGCAGTGCAGCAGCAGCAGCAGCAGCCGGTATGTGGGGAAACTGTAGAAAGTTTTTTCTTAATGAAATTACGTTATCGGATTTTTGAAGGATTTATTCAATAATCGTAACGCTCCAATTTCATTTTATAAAAACCGCTTTAATAATGTTTATGAGGTAAAAGTGTGTTCCGTGCACGCAGATACTGTTTTTCTTTTAAATTTGATTTCGTTGTTTCTTTCAATCAAACGAGCGATTTGTACTTTTCATTCGTTTGCTTTACGTTGTAATGCCATAACTTTTTTGACGCTAGCAGAAAGTGGCAGTGCATTGTAGTTCAGGCAGTTATAGTATGACCAGCCGAAGCCACAGTCCCAACAAGGCTGTTTTGTCATGGCATGGTACACCGCTATATATGAAGCCTGCCGTGCAGCTTACGATGAGGGAAATGTATTTCCTAATGAAATAGTACCTATGCGCCACCTATATTCGCTTGGCAGAAAGCTGGAGAGTTCAAGCGGTGGGGGAAAGCGGCCAGTCTAAAACTGTTTTGTTTTACGACTATACTACATGGCTTGCGCTGCTAACGG
>UCOJ01000958.1:0-52290 GCA_900474305.1 Cecidostiba fungosa | reverse complement strand
CTTGAACTTTCGGCTCTCTAGTTTCTGGCTAGCGGCGATAGATGGCGCATAGGCAGTTTTTCATTTCCCTCATCACGATCTGCGCGCAGAATGTATATATAGCGGTGTATCACCTTTGCCAGAACTGTCGTATTGAGCCTGCTCGAGGGCCTGCTACTTTAGCCGCTCATGCTGTAACTGCACGGTGATCAAACTGTAATATTCATATTTACGAAATCTTGTGGTTTTCGTTCTTAAATCTTCTTTCTAACAACAGCGCGATACGTGCGCATGCGCATATAGATTGTAACCTTATATCTGAGCAGCCAATATAATTTTTTTTATAACACTCTAAATTGCTTCATTTTGATACTAATCGCTAACTCTCTTTTATATAGTGAAAACATTTACGTTTCGTTATTATAATACACACCATCTAAAACAAGAAATTGGTGTTAGTCGCAGACATCAACGTTCAAACTTGCCTTTTAAAAAACAATTTAAAATTGAAAAAAAAAAACAATTTCCTCTGCCGCATCACCTTGCCGTTATCCTCTTGTTCTCCTCCATTCAGCCGACGATCCCATAGTTCTCCGGAGCTCGAACGGTTCCACGCGTTTCTTCTGAGCCTCGACTTAAACAGTCGGATTAGGTCTCGGCATTCTCTGTTTCGCGATGCTGCATCAGCCTATTCCCGGCGATTGACAAGCGCGCCGACAAGGTGCCTCTTCTGTTTGAGCAGCGCGTGGGGGCTCTTCCGCAAGTCTCTTTCTCTTCGCTTGGCTCTCTCGAGAGTTTACATTGACTCGGAGATTAGGCTCTTCTTGAACCTGTGATGGCTCTCGGTTCTTCTCTCCACGTGGATGTATACAAGGTCGAGTTTCACATGGCTTTTCAACAAGTATTTATAGTGATTATTCTTGTATAGTTTGTGTTGCAATAATTTTATCTATTATTTCATCTCGAAATACTGTACGACGCGTTTAATTCATCGCCACGATTATACGAGGTTCTCGAACTATGCTGTAACGACTTGCGACATTAATTTGTAGTTTTGATAAGAGCACACACTCTTCGAAGATAAACCTCAAATATCCCGAAAGTATCACTGTACATCGTAATAGAAATTTATATTCACGCTATATCTAATCCCCAGCTTTGTAAAAGATAAAGACGAGACTCGCGGCTAATGGATTTATTATATTGCAACGAGAGAATCGTAAATTCTCTCGACGAATTTTCAAAACTATACGCTTCATTCCCTTATCTCTATAATAATGATCAAACGATCGTTCAACGTCATCAAATCCTATACTACTTCGAGTCGACTCAATCCAGCATCAAGGATCAATGAATCCAACCTATACTCTATAACAGAAAACCAGCTCCGCGCAACACCGGAAGCCTCGTCGTGTATCGAAAAAAGCAAAAGAAGCTATACACACACGCCCGAGAAAAAAGCTAAGAAAATCTGGTTTAGCTCGCGCGCGTGTCTCCAACTATACAGCCGCGCGCACCGCCGCGCGTTTAACGAGGATCGAGGATGTATATATAAATATATATACTTGGCGCGCAGGTGAAATGCGAGCGCACGACAATGCGCGCGCGGCTCGCTATATAATGCATTGTGAAATCCTGCGCGATGCAAATGGCCATTGTTACCGCGTGGAGATATATTTCCTATTAGCAGCCGATGCGCGCTTCCTGCTCGAATCGAAGTGGGAGGAGAGTAACTCGTTTTCATCCGCAGCAGAAGCTGCACCACCAGCCGAGGGAAGTCTTTTCTATTGAAAAGCCGAGAGAGAGGCTACTATAGTGGCTGCGCTAAAAAGATAAGAGTCGTCGCGCGAGAGGGAGCTTTTCATGAGTTGTTGTGTTGTGTTATGTATGTACAGAGCAGATGCCACCTGACGCTTGTTATTATATATACTACTGTTATACCAGAATTTTTGTTGAAAGAAAAAGTTTGATTTTATTGTCATTGCGTAATCGTATATTAGACCGCGTGTGTGGATGTAAGCTTCTGTGTGTGTATGGCATCACAGCTGGAGAGTTTAGCCGTAAAAGCTGTGGCATTAGTGAAAGTGACTTTCTTATATACAATATACAGCTCTACGGATATATCGACGACGACTAATAAACTTAGGAACGAGTTGCTGGATCAAGCGAATGACATACTGCATCTTAAAATCCGATTGAAATATCCCGCACAAATCGAGGGAGAGAGAGAGAGAGAGAGAGAACGGCATTCTTTCAAACAGGCGTTTATTTGCCCCCTCATTATCTCGGAGAGCTCGAATTAAACGTACAACAGCAGCGGCAGCCAGTTGATGCAGTTTACGGGAGCGAGTTTTAAGAGAGTTTCCTCTAATAAGCTTTATAATAACAGGAGAAATCACGCACTTATTCATGACGTAATTGACGTTTTTGTCATTCCATTAAATCACACATATATATCGGTATTTCGCCTATACGCGATTCCGCGAGCCAGGCATTATTCAATACACATGTATATATATATACTCCAGTCCGAGGTAACGAACGAATCTACATGATTCGCCAATAAAAATCGGTTCTTTCACCTTCTCCGTATTTTTTTTTGTATCCAACAGAGACAGTTTCGAGACTCGGATAATAAAGCAGAGCGAGATAAATGAGACAGCTTTTTGCGACGTTTTCCTTCGCTTGTAACTTTTTCTTAAATCCTATATATAAAAGAAAATAAAGCAATACACACACAATCTCGCCTCTTCTCCGAACAATCATCTGCACATAGGTATTATATTATATTATCTAGATCCGTCGAGACGAACGACTTCTCTCACTATATAGGAGCCGATCCATCGAATTAGCTTGTCACCGCGGTGGCATTCCTCCATACGTTAACCCAAATACGCTCTCGCGCGGCTCGTTAAGAAAGAATGCAACGCAGCTCAGTAAAGGACGATCTTACACACACACACGCACGTATGTGACGATTCGTCTGTCCTCAAGAGAAGAGACGCGATACGCTCTGTATACCGCACGTACGACCCAAAAAGTCGGATTTATTTCAGCTGCTGCAAGAGCAAAAAGTTAAGTGTTTTCATCGAGCGTATTTATTTTCTTTTCGTATATAATGTAATTATAACACATACAGAAGTGTCTCTGTGTGGTCGAGTATAGATAGAGCCCAGTATAAGACGATTATTCTTTAATCCTAAAGATTCACACCGACGTCTCTTCCGTATATATTGCATATATATACATGTATTACGCTCCACGGTATCAGCGAGAGCTCGACGTCAGACAAGCTTCTCTCGGGCGCGAGAGTACACACACGTATATATATATATATATATTGCGCGCAGGAAAGTAATGCGAAATTTTTGTTTTCGAGAGAGAGAGAGAGAGAGAGAGAGAGAGAGAGAGAGAGAGAGAGAGAGAGAGAGACGTGCACCGTTCGTCCGTTTCTTTTTGCTGCTTCGTTACGCGTCCCGCTGAAATTTCACACGCGGTGTTTGTTTGTTTGTTTGCGAACATGGAAGGGATGTTCAGGAGCGCACGATGTTTCCCGGCGATTTATAACTTTGCGCCAAGATTTTGTCAGTTATTCGGGTGACTTTCTCGGCCGGGATTTATGCACTCAGCCCCGCTGAGGAAAGTTTCGTCTTCTTTTTTTTTCATGGCTTCGAACGAGGACCACCTTTTATTCGGTAGATATAAACACTACATTTCCAAATCGATCCAACAACTCACACCAATTTTAATTAGATTACACACATCAGTATAGCGCACCTCGATCCATATTCATAAGCCTCTATATAAGAGGCCTCATATAAATCAGTAGTTCGCAACAGCAACAATGATCACCATTAGACGCTAATAAGCGTCACCTCGCCTATAGTAGACACTGCTCCAAATGCTGCATGACGGACCTTGGCCGCCTCGGGGCTTTCACCGGAGGAGGCCTCTGCCTCCTCCTCGTGTGTTTTTTTTTCTCCTTTTTTTACCCTCCCCTCGATCCGCTGCGTCCCCGGAGATCGCGACATACGTGTGTGCACCTGATCGAAGCGACTGCGCGAGAGATGCCGATACGCTTTTTATAGGTTTGCTCTCCTTGAATGGGAGGAGCTCCTCATTCGTAGTCTCGACTGCAAGCGTCTCTCGTGGTGTCTGGTGTGTATTTATAATGAAGTTAGAATTTTTTGCTTCTCATTTATATGTATAGGTATATGACGTACAAGTGCTTTGTGATTTTAAATCTGTTTTATGAATTCTTTGCTATATAAAAGTCGACATTCAAAAAGATCCAACGCGTGTATTCAGACTCACACATATGCCGCGAGATTAACTGCCCCTCGATAAATGGGCTGCAGCAAAGCAGACGTTTCAGCGACTTTTTTAGCCTCCCCCAAGAGAAATCTCGCAGCATATTTTCACGTCGGGCGGGCGCGTCTCTGCCGGATGCAGATAGCGGCGAGTCGCGTCTTTCGCGCCACAATGTGTGTGTATGTGTGTGCAGCAGTCGACCGGTGGATTATATAGAAGGAGCACAATGTGCTTGCGCTTGATGGGAAAGGCCATCCGACCACCGCGAGATATATATTGGATGTATAATGCTTCTGTCGTGTAATATATTGCCTGATGCAAAAATCCTCGGTCTTTCTATTATCTAGTTATATTTCGTGTCTGACTTTTGTATCTCGATTTAACAGATGTGTAATTAATATCCTAGTCGCCGAGTCTTGCCGTACCCGGTATTTTCTACTTTTGCTCGGTTCAACGCTCAATTGTCAATCATCATCTTCGCAATAATATAATTTGTCCTGAGCTATAATGTGACGCAAGAATTTCAATTGAAATCCAGTCGAAAAATATCCGTTAGATACAATACCGGCGAAAGCTCTCTGCCCCATAAATACAAAACTCTGACATTCAATCTATCCCTCGGCACTTTTCTTTCTCGAGCGCAATGCGCGCTTTCCACTTTTTCCTCGCGCGCGCGCATTCCCTTCCTCATTCTCGACTTCTCATCCTTCCCTATCTAAATCTCTTTCTCTCTCTTACTCGCGAGAGCTTTATTCCTCTTTTTTTCGCCAACTATCGGCCGCGAGTCCTCCGGTTACATTGTGGCGCCTTTTGTGCGCTTCGCGCCGCGGATAAGGAGGCTCCGCCGGAACATAAGCGCATCCGCTATTTCGAGAAGGGGTGTATTATATAATACAGCTGCGCTATAGGGTTATATCGGGACGATTTGATCTATTGATTTTTGGTACTTCGGTTCAATTATTATTGCAAGAAGACTGCAAGATTTATTTCGACGGTGTGTAGTGCTTGAATGTATAATTGCAGGATGATGTGTGTGTTGATAAGAGACTTTCTTTTAGCGAAATTAAAAGAAAAATAACGCGTGGGAATAAATCGAAAACATTATAATTTCCGTTTCGTTCCTGATGCGCGTATGCGCGCGAGATAAATCCTGAATTTTATACGTACAGAGAGAGAGAGAGAGCTTATCAAAATAATCGCTGCGGCCAAGCATAATTCCGGACCTTATAATATCATAATTACGCTTCATTATGCATTCATGCGATCTGGAATTAATTACCCGGCTCTCTCTTTATCTCCCCGAAAACGTGGCTCATCTTCTCCCGAAAAAATAAAAACAACCTACTCTCCCCGATATAATTTGTATACACACATACCGTGGCGGCAAAAGAAGAGGAAACATCAAGATGCCAGAAAAATTGCTACGCGTCGATTTAACGGAACTCCCGACCCTTTTATATATAGATACCTCTTTTTTATATATACACAAGGGCAAGAGTATAATAAGTTGCTAATGAAACGCATAGCGACCATTATGCAGTGGAAGGAGAGAAGACTCGACCAATGACCGTAAGCTCGCGGGGCGTGACTTACCAACATTCGTTTTTATTATGTCGATCACGTAGTATAAACGCGCGCTTACCAGCTAAACACGCCTTATTGCGCGATTACGCGAGAATCGCGGAGTCATATATATACATGGATTCGTTGGAATATCGAGTTCTCGGATATTGCCGATGTGCGAAAAAGTAGATGGTATCTCGAGCACTGAAGTATTCGCGAAATCGCAAAAAAAGATTCGTATAATATAAACTTGAATTTTTATAAAAGATCGAAGAATAATTTTCGAGCCACAGCGAGAAATTTTATAATTACATATTCCTGGATAAGTAGCAAGAAGATATGATTTACACATTGAGATTAAGCTCGTTCGTTTAAATAACCATAAAGCTTTCGAAAATGGCAACGTGAGCTGTTTGCAAAAGCAGCTCTGAAAGGTTGAGATATGTTTTTCGAGACTTTACGATGGTAGGTGATAATTAAGGAGATGTATATATGAAAAAAAGGAGGACTGTGAGAATTTCACTCTGGCGGCATCGCAGGTGAGTGGTATACGCCGAATCTCCTGTGTAAAAGTTAGCGACTTTATATGCACATCGCGACGATTTACTCGTATCTTCTGTCCAATTATATCCGCGTGTATATATTATATACTTTCGTTTATGTACATCAGCAAACGTTGCTTTCTTTGAAAGTTTGCATTGTAACGCGTAATAATAAAATAAAAATGTACGTATGCACATCAAAGCTCTCGGGAGAATCATCATCATTTCAGCGTATCGAATTTCAGTTGTAAACGATTCGACATCATCCACACACACACACGATTTCAATACGCCGTAAACCAAGAAATAAAAAAAAAAGACCAAGCCTGCAAGACAGTGAGAAAAATGAGCTTACAATCTATAGAGTAGCCTGTGATGGATAAAAATTGGCTAAACCACAGTAAATGATCTGCGAAAATCGTTAATTCAGCTCTGGGATATATACAAAGCTCATACACTCGCTTGATCGAATATCATCCTCCGGCGCATGATTGACCGATCGATCGATCCCATCGCCGATCTTATTTCTGGCGATTTGCATTTTTCGCAAGGCCAAAGTATAATTGCACTGCTGCATCGCGCCCCGCGTATGTATACACACATACACACCATCTATATAGTGATGGTTCTCGCAAACCGCAAGCACATCGGGAGTCTCCGGAGGGCCGTGTACGTGTCCTAATGGCCGAGTGCAGCATGTATTATTTATTTTCCCGAGAGCGTATATAAGCGGCGCTGCAGCTGAGAGAGAGATGCGCCGTAAACTATTCGATGGGCGCGCGCAAGCAGCGGTATAATCTTCGCGAGCGGCACGTACGTCTGCGGAACGTTTTCGATTTTTTCCTATGGACTTTTCTGCGCGCGCTAGCTGCGCTTTTTTGCGATGCTTTTATTGAACTTGCCTTGGTTAACTTGCTTCTTTTGTTATTGCCCTCTTCGATTTATATACGGCTGTTTTCGTGCTCGTCGTGCTGTATACGTATATGTATACTTTTATAGAACAAAACATGAAGTATAAAATAATTTTGATTTCGCAGTATAGCGAGTGTCTCTCATTTCCATTCTCACAGTAGCCCAGAAACATTTTGTCACACCGCGACACAAAGAGTATAATCGAGAAACCGCATACATACGCGAGAAAATTCACGAAAGAGAGAGAGAACGAAAAAGTCTCGTCGATTCCCGCGAGAGGCCGATCAAAGGGCCGCGCGCGAATATTCGGCGGGTACATATAACGAGGACACGTCGTCGCTGCGGATCCGGCAATAAATCAAGCTGCGCCAGTCGCGCGAGAGGATCTGAACGATCTACTGCTGCTGTTGCTATATGTCGGAGAATCGCTGGCAACGATCCAGTTTTCACGTGTTCTATAAGAAAGGAAGCATACATTTTGGACTGATATCACGTAGAAATGAAGTATTTAAGGAGACATTCGGGCGTTTTCGATGAATTTTCGGGGTCGAACGCGGTGCTCAGTGGATTATGTTTTGGAGAAGAGAAATCGAAATTAAAAATTCATAAAAAATTAAAAAGTTTTTGAATGTTACAAAGTCGATTATTATTCGGTACAACTTGAATTGAATCTTTTCGAGGAAGATGTTTAAATTAACAAACCAAATTATTAACTGGCTTTCTAAAGCTGTATGAAATTGATATATTCGATTATCATAAGCTCATACATATATCATTATGCATACTGTAATTAGCCAAGTGTTTCGTTTTACGAGCTTCTAAAGTCAATAATTCAAAAATCGCTCGAACGTTGCCAAATTCTCGATCGCTTATTATTCAGAATAAGTCATTAAATCCTTCTATCAAAGAAGTTTAAAATTAACAAACCAAATTATTAACTAGTTTCGGAAGCATTCAAAAGCTATGTAGCAAAAACGCAGAAATTAATATATTCGACTATCAAGCTCATACATATTATAGATATTATAATCAGCCAACTCATTCGTTTTACGAGATTTTTAAAGTCGCAATAACTCAAAAATCCTTCGAATATTGCAAAATTTTCAAGTTCCATCCATACAAAGAGCTTTCACCCGGCGCGAGAAAGCCGAAAAAGAAGAATATAACGAAACATTAGTTATTCCAATGAAATCCTCGTGGCACATCATCGTCCATAAAAAAAGAGAAAATACAAAAAAAAAGGAAATAAAATTCGACCGACTTCTCTCACTGTACGCGTCGAAAGCCAAAGTTTTATTATCCTACAAATGGAGAAATCAGGGATACGAGCGCTTTTATAAAGACGCGCCATCAAGATAAAGCTTCGTGTCTCTTCCGCAGGGGTTCTCGCATTTTGTCTTCCTCTACCGTTCTCGCCTTCTTTTTTTTATCGCTAATTTTTCAGCTGCTCAAAGATTTCATTTTCTCTTATCCTACACATACAACACTACTACAGTTTATTTAAATAAAAACAATACACAGGTACTCAAGTTGACTGAATTCCAGCAAAATCAATCAAACTTCATTGACTTCCGTCGCACCGGTATACCGCATCATCAGAAGATCCTATCTCACCAACGACAGCATCAGCGATACACACACACACGGTATTCCGTTGCGGCGGTCGTTTGGTCCACACGCGCACTACACACCCGAGAGCGGGCGCAGGTCAACGCCCCAGTGACCAGTGAGCTGCGCGTCAACCTGTGTACATATACACATTCTCTCTTCTTCTTCTTCTTCTTCTTTCGCTGCCGCCGCCGCTATATACTCTCGTGTGCGATCGTCCTGATGCGGCTTCTTCTTCCTCTTCGGTTTTTTGTCATCATCTCTCGTATAAGCGCTCTTTCTCTTTTCAGCCTTTTTTTTCGGGTTATACGCGCAGGCAGGTATACAGAGAGGACGGGCTGATGGTGTCCGATGCTTTTCTCTTTTGTTTTATTCGCCACTGGGGGATTTCGAGCGAGCGATCTGGCCTTTTTCGGGGGGCAGATTTATCCTTTCTCGCGGAAAGGTTTATTTCGTGAAGCTTTATTGTTACGCGACTTGCTTCATTCATGAGACCGCATTGATGGGTCATTGTATGGAGTTGCGGATATTCGGTTTCTTTTTTTTATTGAGAGAGAGAGGCTTTTAATGAAATGGAATTTCAGGCTTTTAATTGATACCTTGTTAGCTGTAAGTAGCTCGCTTGGATCATTATGAAATTCTCTTTTTGTCGCGGGTATTGATTCGATAAAGATTTTTAAATTAATCAATTTCACAGTGTTCTCGCCAAAACCTTTTAAACTACGCACACGCACAGCAAGCTCGCCACTCGTTTAAATAATCGTAAAACCATACAGTAAACGCTTCTAACATCATCCGCTATAAAAATCAATTTAATACTGCATCCATCAAACACACGTCCTCCGATAGAATGAATCATTATCTTGTTTAAATTTAACGGCGACGTCCAATAAAACGCGCATGGGCCACTTTTGAGATAAAAAACTCATCATCCAAACGAAATACTTTCCTCTCATCCTTAATACCTATCGCGCGACAAAATTTCCTCCTTTCCGTTAATTATATAAAACCATCCACGCGCGCGCGCGCGCGAAGCACTTAATTCTTCCAGAAAACGAAGCTAAACGATCGCGCCATTACCGCCGCGTGTATCGTAAAGTGCCGACAATGGCAATAATAACGTAATAAACGCTGTATATATAGATATATATAAATTTCATAAGTGGAAAAGCATTCCGGACATCAGAGGGTCAAGAAGCCGAGGCTGAGAATTATCCGAGCGGCTCATTTTCCACGACGGCGCGTGCAAACTCCGCCCACGCGCGACGACGATTTCCTATAGCTAAGCACGACCGACCGAGCGATTACCCGACGCTTTGTCTTTTTATCCCTCTTGATGCGTTGTTGCGCGAGGCTTATAGTTCTTCGAGTCGACTATGACTTTGACTATATGCGACGTGACTCGCTGGCTTTGAGGTCTTCGTACACTTGGAATTTTCTGAATTTTGGTCTTATCTATAAGGAAGCTTTTGTGAATGCAGATTTTATTGTATATATAGAACACGATTTTAGAAAGACTGAAGAACCGTCACATTTATATAATCTAGATCTAGTCATCCGAATTCCAAGCTGCCATCGCTAGGGTAAAAAGGGCGACGGCAAAACAGAAGATTCCTCGGACACGTAGGATACCAACTCCTGATCGTCTCTCGAGTGAGGAGTTACTCTTGGCATTATGCACGTACGTCCAGTGCAATGATACGCCGCTGCTCGATGTACCGCTTTATGCGATGCTACGGATAGATCTCTAAAGGGACACGTAATTGTCCGCTTATATTCTCCCTCGCTAGAGTCTTTGTGTATACCTTTGAAGGTTTTAATTTCGCAAACGCGCCGCTCTGCATATATTCTAAGCTCGCGAATCAGCCCCTTTTTGAGATGAAGCTACTAAGCGAATGTTTGGCGTTGCTTGGAAAACTATGTAGTATGAGGTGAGGAGGTGTTTTATACTCGTCGAGTTTTTGATGGGCGCCTTCTTTTTTTTTAATAGCTGTGCAGCTGGAGGTTGTAATTAATAGTTATTCAGTGGAGATTATGCGCTATACAGTTATATACAGTGTGTAAAGAGCTGTATATTATGTATGTAGGTCGATGTTTACAAAGAAATTGTGAATTCCAAAGTAATTTTGCTGCCAATCAATCAGTGGATCGATCATTAATCTTCTTTGTTAAATTATAGATTTAAAGAATCACATCATGTACCCAAAGAAGCTACATGTAGTTTTGACGCTTGATTAATTCAACAATTTCAATATACAACACACAGTCTAGGTTTTTTTATTTGTTAGCAAACGTATACGCAAATCTTAGCTCTCTGTTGATAATCGCCTACTCATTCACAAGTCACCAGCATAAATAAACTTAATGAAATTTATACGCATTCATAAAATCTCCTCAACGCATATCCCTAATGACTCGAGATTAATTTTTCTTGATATTCCAAAGCTTGATTGCACAAATGCTGATGTCCAAGACGGGCTTAGCTCGTAAATAATATGCGCGTTGTATCTGTATTTTTACGACAATCCAATTTTCACATCCTCTCTAGCTCCCACTCACAGCGTGTGGAAAATCAACTTGGTGAGATTTGTTTACGTACAAATTAATCACGCGGCTGAAAAAAAGGGTAAGCATCAAGCTCGTTAAGTTAAATAATCTCGTATACATAAAAGGATTTTACCGTTAGCCATTAGCATGACCCTAGCGAATCGATTCCCCCAACAACGAGAGCCGCCTGTATATACATGTAATAGAGGAAAAAAAAAGTGAAGCAGCAGCGCCCATCAAGATATCATTCCCACGTTATGATTTTATGTATACACAGGTACCCGAACGGAAGCAATCTATATATATCGCCGATATATACGTATAATATAATACAAGCGAGTACATCGGTTTCGAAATCGCAGCAGCGACAAGCGACTCACATCTCGTGCTCTCTCGCGGAATATAAAGCCAAAAGTCTCATTATGCGCCCGGCGAACACACTCGTCGATCGATCATCCGCATTTGAAAGTTGCCCTGACGCGCCTATATAATCAAATAAACTCGCCGGTTCTCGTGGCTGTGTGTATATCTATATGGGATATGGGGCCGTATAGAAAGTCTCTTGGGACCACCGTTGTCCAGCTTCTCCTTAACTTCTCTCCTTAATTCTTCTTCTGCTTCTCTTCGCGTGTGTGGACTATATGGCTTCGCGAGAATCGAAAATATCTCTCTCATGCATTAATCATGTATACAGATCTCGCGGTGAGAAAGGAAGAGACGAAGTCAAGTGTGCCGTGTATATCTTATATATAGGTTCGACGAAAAATATTCAAACTATATGGATCAATAGATTCCAAAGCTTTTGGATATAATCCAGTGAGTTTTATGTAATTTTGCAGTAAATGATAATCTAAAAATAACAAGCGGGAAATTCAAATAATTTACTAATTCGTTCCTATATCACGAGCGTAATGATTCCTAATGGCTTTGTTTAAATCTGTTTTTAAGGAAGAATATGGGCCCATGCTGTGCACTACAGTATACACCTATTAAGTATGCGTGAATAACTCACGCGCGGTGGAATCGTGACTCCAACACCAGGCGACTATCCCACACGCTAATGTACCTACCAATTACTACATGCTTTCAAAGCAAGAATGTAGAAGAATACACTCTTTGCAGTTTAAATGTATAGAGGCTACGGTGCAAAGTGGTCTAGTTAAAATTGTGTAAAAAAAATGCGATTAGAAATATATAGCGTCTGGTATTGTGATAAAATTCAAAGACTCTTCTAAGCTTACGTGTATTCTTTCGGCAAGATGATGAGTCTTTGTATTTGCATAAACGAGGCCTTTCTCGCGTATTATATACACATACACGCGTGGATGGTTTGTACACAGCTTATATAGTCGAACGAGAGAATTTCATTGGCACTAGATGAACTTAACGCTTACTTTGATGTACGCATTGTTGTTACGGCACTTGTTAACTCGTGGCTTCTTGAGCAATCATTTTTCTATTCTGTATACTGAAGAGGCTTGTACTATACGGTGACTATCAGAAAATCAGCGAATATACGATTGATAAAAGTGAAAGTGGTTTTTTTAAAAAGATGTAACATCAGTATTGAACAGTCGGAGTGTTAATTGTTGTTTCGAAAATTCTTCTAACATCAAGAAAGATGTATCAGTAAACATTATTTTATTGCATTTAAAGCACTTTATAATTATCTTCGAACGAGATAAAATAACGATTCTTGGTGTTTAATTAAGTTCCTATAACATCGTTAATCAATTATTCAAATTTTCAATATAGCGAACCTAACACGATTCAGATTTTAATCAACCTCGTGTACAGGACATAATGTAGACATTCATTTAGCTGCAGGAAGTATATACGAGGCAGCAGCAGCAACAAGTTATAAAACAAGCACCCTTGTCTAAATTAAATTATATCCCGCAGTGGCATCTGTAAAAATTCAAAAACCAATCACTCCGGCGTTAAAAATCAACGTGAGCAAACGGTGCGTTGTCTATACAGCTTTGTACCCCTGCAAGGAAACCTTATTCCTTCAAAGACAAAAGCAAAAGAAAAGAAACAGATCCTATCCCCGTAGAAAAGTAAAAGTACACACTCCGCAGGAGTATGACTTAGCTCTCGATAAATTGCCGGACTCGCGAGCTCTCTGTCACACAATAAACAAAGTCCTCTCGCGCGTCAATTATTCTGCTGCGTAACGACTCACCAACTGCCGCTGCTCTGCTCTCTCTCCGTCGGGGGTATACAACCGAGTGTGTATACTTATACAACAACAGCTGGGCGACGATAATTACTCGGCAGGATTTTAATCGGCGCTCTGATTAAAAATTCCATCCCCGAGAGGAGCGGGCGCTCTTTTCTTATCGATAAGAGAGCGCCGGCGGCGATAGCATCGGTCCGAGGAATTTCGCGATATCGGACGCGCGAATCTTCTTGGGCTTCTCTCTCTCTCTCTCTCTCGCTCTCTCCTATGAAGCGAGCCGACGAGGAGATGAGTTCGCATGTTGGATACGGATGCAGTGAATATAAGCGCGAGTTATAAATTGCGCGCCCTGGAGAGATGATTGTTACGAGAAGAGAAGAGTTTGTGCGGATGCTGTGCCTGGTTGCTCTGGATAATATCGAGAGTTTTTGATCGACGCGTATATATTGTGATTTATTTTTGGAGGATTTTTAGTGCTGGAAATATCGTTAGTTCAGATGAATAGCAAATATGTTTGTAAAATATATGTGGTAATCTTGTTGATCTCGTGTGTGTGTGTTGCGTTTCGAAATAAGTTGTTACGTCATGAAGTTTAACTAAAATTTAAAACGGGGTTATTAAAAAAAAAACGGTAGACCCAATATCTTGAAATCAAGATTTAATTTAAATTAAAGAAAAAATTGGAAAAAAATGTTCTATTATTTGGCACGAAAGAATCATTGCATTCATACAGAATATGGGAGATGCGACCAGGTGGCTCAAGAGTAAAGCAGAACCACCTGTGAACAGCTTGGTGCACTCGGGCAGAGCTTGCTGGCGGCTGTTACAGCGAGTGCATGGTAGGAATCTTCGTTACCAACCTCCAATACAACTACTACTCGTGTTACCTTCCGGCAGCCAATTGAAGAGTGCAATGGTACTACAGAAATCTACTCTTACCTGCTGGAACCTTTCTTACCATCTGAATAGCTTTTTAAATTATAGTGATATCCGAGATATTTGTCATATGGATATTTTTGATATTTATATTTAAATTAGGTGTTTAGTGAATGTGTAGTAATCTTTTGTGTTTTGTGTATGTTAGGCACACATTATAATCCAGACTTTTTTAACATGTATTAAAAACTATCTTCGCTAGTATGAAGAAATTGAAATGAACAGGATCCTTTTTCATTTCTTACTTTATATTTTAAACAACAATATAACAATTCACACCATTACTCATTGAAATTAATCGTGTTACGTTACTGAGAGGAAAACGTGGACGTAACAACAATAAAAATAATCATTAAGACGGATACAAATTACAATTCTGGTACACATTCACTATGAAACAAAACTAATAATTTAAAAACATTAGTACCCTAATTTCTTCAAACATTTAATTGAAAATAAAAAGGCAGAATGTCTGCAACGAGACCAATAAGAAGGTCGTAAAAAACCACAAGGCATCAACAACTGAAGCCATAACCATCGCCTCACTTTTAAAATCCATAATCATTCAATCATTAAGCACGCGCAAGAACTCACCTCCGACTCTCCACCCATATTCCCGAGAGCGCATTTAGCGCGCTAAGTATTCTCGGTGCTCGCTTACTCTCGAAATTACAGCCTCACTCTCTCTCTCCCTCGCCATATCTCACTCGCTCTTTCGATCCATCCGCCAGAAAAACGAAAAACCCGAGCGCGCCAACAAAAACACAGATCGAGAGCAAGTAGAGCCAAAGAAAAAAGGAATGAACCGGCAATAATGGCAGTGATCAGCCAACAGCTGCACAAAGAAGACAGAGAGATAGAGGCGGTGGCCGACTCGTGCTCGATGACGACCTTTGACCGTGAGGAGAGAAAAGAGAGCCTCTCTCGAGGACGGGCACGCGAGGTATAGGCCCCTCGACTCCGTCGCCCCGAGGCACGTGTGCTTCCCCCTCTATACTGGGCCCCGACTTCCCCCACCCTCTCATTATTCGCTCGTGGGCCCGCGGGGCCTCCTCCTCCTCCCACCACTGGCGGCTGCACGCTATTGGCCGACGATTTGCAAGAGGGTGCGCAAATCGGTATGAGTGCATGTATCTACCAGCTATTTTAAGGGGGCCTTGCTCGCATGCCATCATATCGCCGAAATACGCGTGCGTTGGGGAAATATCTCTCTTTCTCGGGACGAAGAGATGCGTTGGAAGATGGGAATACCAGCAGCGCATGTTTAAATTCGCGGAATGTGCATGAGTCGCGCCGCGGGTGATCCGATATTCTACTTGGATCGCGCGCACGCACTCGCGCGCGCAAATATGCGAGTTTGCGGTTTTGATTTGCCGACGGTTTGCCTTCGGCCGTTTTTTCAAGCTTCTGGGGTTGAATTTTTGACGGGACTACTGCATATTTATTCGACGAAGGTTTCGAGAAATCGGTTGAGGAGGTAAGGTGCGCGTGCTGAGCTGGAATTATATTTTGAAGGCTTCGTCGCAATTCTTGCGTGGAATTTTGTACTTGCCGAGATTGAAATGGTAGCTGCGCGCATTTTAATATTGACGATGAATGCTCTGACTAAGAGGTGTATATGTATTTTCTTTTGCTTTTATCAAAATAATGTGCATTTTCGCGGGTATATTTTTAATAGACGTGTTCCAGAATAATTAAATGTGTATTTATTTGTACACGACATTTGTGTATCGGACACAAATAACACGTTTATAACATTGTTTTTACAGTGTATATTTTATTTGTAAAAATCGTAAAGTTTTACCATCAGTTTATCAGGGAACAAAATCTTTACTGCGATATAACTGAAAAAACGATAAATTAGCCCCATCGTCGGGGTGTACACGTCGACGAAATAATTATATAGAAATACGGTGGCTGTACTCGAGCCGCGACGTCGGATCGATAAAAAAAAGCGTCGAAGAAGCCAGACAATATCTTCGATATGGTTTTGGCAAGGCAAGCACAACGCGCGTCTCTTCCTTTTATTTTTTTGCTACCGGGAAGGCCGATGACGACGCGAAGTAAAAAGCTCGGAGCGACGATCCGCCTTTAACTGCCGAGTGTCTCGCAGGCGCGTCGACCATAAATTCGGTCCGCGCGAGCTCCTCGAAAGGGAAGGTGCATTATATAGTATACAAGTCGAGTTGCAATATATATGTATGTTGCTTTGACACCAGCGTTTTCTCCCGTTAATAACGAAAATCTTGCGTACGCTTTTAGATAATTTTTTTATTAATCTATTATAAAATAATTTTACATTATGCACGACGTTGTAGCGCTAACTGCCTGAGTTTCTAGATTCAGAATTCTAAAACAAGCACATATTTTTTCGGTTTCAGTATTACCTATTCGCCACTTTGCAAACATGCATTTCGTGTGAAATCAACAAATTAATATACAATTTCGTCCGTATTTGTGCAATCAATTTAATATCAAGTAAAATTTGATAAATTTTGTAAAATAAAAAATGTATGTAAATTATTAAGCTTGAATTTGATACTCGATTATTATGCATCTGCTTTTATTCGCCATCAACAGCATCAGTGTGTATATATATGCAGAGCGAATGTAAATCACTGCAGAATTTGCTTAGAGATCTACGCAGTCCTTCAAGTCAGAGAGGGAAGAGATAACATCGGCGATCTTTTCGGGCAGGGCGGAGAAAAGGGCGTAGCCCTCTAATTATAATTATACGACGGAGGCATTAGGAGTGTTAAATGCCGGGTAAGTCTTGTCGGGCATCAAACGCCCTTTGAAGGAGGTACGCTGTTGCTCGCGCTGACTTATATGTGCCAACAAGAGAATGTTTCGTTTATTTAGGTCCTAAAGAACTGCACCGAATCCCTGACACCACTTATTAAATATACGTATTCATCTTTTCAAAGAAAAAATTTTTTTTATTCTTATCACTCGATTATTGTATAAACAAAATATTGCTCTCGAAATCGTCACCTACAGTAGATAACACGTGAGTATAACGCGTTATCTCATTAGCGCGACATCTGACCTCAGTACAAAAATCACGCGTACCTTTCGAAAAAACTACAATTTTCTAAAGCGTATAGTAGTATAAGCACAGAACAAAACGCAGCGAGCTGATAGATGGCCTCAGTGCAACAGGTAAGAGCGATTCGTTTGGCTGATAACCGTAATTACGACGCGGAGCGCGCGTGTGTCATTCGGCGAACAAAAGGCCCCCCGAAGCTATACGACTGGCATTTATCACATTTTACCCCCTCCGACTTAGAAAACCACTATGCCGTCTGCGCTTGGACTTTTTGGTGGCCTGCAGGCTTCCTTGGGTCTCTCCTCGACGATATACTTTTCGCGCTTGTCTCGCACGCGCGCGCAGTCAATTTAAAACTTTTGTTGTTGTTTACTATTATGTATTTTTTACTAATTTCAAGGAAATAGAAAAATTAATAATCAGTAGAAAAGACCTCGATACTGCAAGACAATACACTTACACCTTGCAATCAAATCATACATTCCACACTACAACAAAAAATACAACAAGAATAAAAACGAAGCCGGTTGTCCGAGCGGCTCAATAAAACAATCGCAAGACTACTCCCACCCGCCTCATTTTTCACGATCGGCGTCGCAGGCCTATCTGCCGGCATCTACAGTGTGCTTGTGTGCCATATACCCAGCGCATCGCAGTTCTCCGCACTATATAGGTCTTTTATCTCGTGCCTACTTGGCGGGCGTTTTCGTCTAATGCACTAATAACACGGCCGGCGGCGCGCGCGCAACCGACGATTAATGAATAACGCGGCGCTACTCGCCTATTGTCCTCTCCCTCTCACTCCTTGAGGCCTCTGAAGCCGACGCCGCAAAAATCGTGCGGGTGGGTGGAACACCGCGTAATTGTCAGTCTCGGCCGATATATACCGAGAGACAAGACACTGCCCGGTGTTATAGATGTATGTATAATTTTGGGAGTAGGAAATACGAGGGTTTGACTGAATGTATAGGCTGCAGGGATGAGTAGGCTTTTACTTAGACTCAGTCGTCCGAGTGTTTTGCTGTTTCGTGGGAAGAACGAGATGTTAAGGGCTTTGTTTTTGAAAGTTTCTTTTTTTAGTCTCAAATTTCTAGAGCTGAATTACTGAGTTTTTCTGAAATCTGAGCGAACATCTATAATTTTAGTATATACGAATAGTCAGCTTTATACAAGCGCGAGAATAAAAAGCTCGGGTCTACATAATACACTTATCACTCCACGGAAGCTTCTTTAACAAAGTTGACCATCAGAGCACTGAATCTCATGAATATACTTTCCCCATTGCTACGATTTTCCGCTCTCTTTTTTTCCCGGCTTCTTCGATATTCCTTGAAACATTTCACTTTCGCTCTCGGCTTCCAGCGGCGGCGGCGGCAAGCAAAAGCTCGAGACCGACGAAACGTGCCTCGAGTACCAGCACAAATAAGATAATCTCCATTATAAACTGTAGAGAGAGAGGCTGGGTAAGCAAACTGCGAGCCGAGTTATTTACTCGCCGGAGAGAGATATAGAGGGACGAGAAGCTTGCCGAGGAGGAACAAAGTAATAACGCCGTTGTGGAAATACGAAAAAGGTGGGCTATCCTACTGATGCGCTGGAAAAACTTGCGGGCGCGTCTTATGTTATAAGATTAAAAGGGGAATTTTAATGTCCCAGTTTTCACTTGTGACTCTGGTATATATTGGGAACGATTAATATCTTAAGAATTTAGATATTTTATATACTTCGTTCACGATTTGCTCTACGATCGAATCAACGCTCTCGAATGGCTTTATCTCTCGTGTGAATAATTTCAGTCTTCAAGGTTACACGCTTTTGTGTGGTTTGTAATAAGATAATATAGGAGGAGAAATCACTCACCCAAGGCGCGCTGCAATCAGCGCTTCCAAGGTTTTGAAAAGCCGGCACGCAACGAAATGTCATTTTGGGCTTTACCCCAGAAGATTGACCGAATGATTCAGAAGAGTTCTCCAGTCACAACTTACCTAGAACAAAGCAAAACACATAGTTAGCGATCAAGTATATATATATATGTATTAATTTATAATGGATTGAATCAAATTTCTCTTATACGAGCACATAATTATTAGGTAAAATAAAAAACGATACGAAGAAAAAGCGATGAAAAATTCAGTCGAGTAATTTCATAAAGTAGAATGCTCTCGCGTATATACCTCAGCCTGGAATCTACAATTCAACGGAAAAATCCCTCCTCGTACCGATATATTCATACTCGTATATATACATCAGCGCGTACACGTAGTCGATATATCCACAGCGCAAATTCAAATGTGCCTCCCTCCCACATCCTCTTCCTCTACGAGTCTGCTTAAATCTTGAAAATCTCATCGAGGATCCGATAAAAATGCGCGCGCAGCCCCTGATGTAGAACCGCTCGGGCGGTTAACGCGACTTCCCTTTCATATTCAAGCAGCCGACGCACGGCGACGGCGTATTATTATACTGTGCCGTCGTTGCGGCGACTCTGTTGGCAATTGATTTTGTAGTTTAAATAATTATTATTTTTAGAAGAAAATTTGCATTTTGACCACCATACGACTGCTGCGACGATCTCTCTGATGTGTGTTTACTTTACAAAATATAATGAAACTTGGTAATATAATTTGAAACAATATACAAATTGCTCGAATGTAATTTATTTCAAAAACTTTCATGAGACCATTATTATACTCGCTAGGTAATAATTAAATTTTCGCCTCTGATTTATGTTTTAAGAATTTCCTTTTCCCGTGCGCGCGCGTATACTTTTTCGCTCTCATATAATACTCCTATCTTTCTTGATATCTAATTTGCTTGCTCTTGTCGAGGCATATACTTCATGCAGCTAGAACCTACACGTGGATGGCAACCTGTGCTGTGGTGTATATAGCTTTTTTTTACATAAACGCACGTATACGGCAAGCATATTCCGCGTTAATAGCCGCCGGCTGAAACAAAAGCCAGCAGCATTTCGCATCTATCTTCGTCTTAATTTTTGTTTCTCCTGGATAGTAGCTCAATGCAAGCATCGTGTTTTCCGTCGTTCATTATAGATACATGACACTTGCTTTAACGAAATAAAATCAAAATTTTGCATTTAACCGGAAAATGAAGAACCAACTGACGACAACGCATAGTATAATTAAGAAATTCTCAACGCCGTAAAGACAACTCACCGGCATTTCAGAAATCGCCGTGGAATGTCCCATGTAAAACACCAAAGTGCAGCAGACACACACACACACACACATGCTTCAACGAAAATGCTCGTGTGCGCTCGCCCATACATAGCTAATGCTCGCCAATAGCAGCTCGCGCGGGGCGCATATTATGAATATTCAAGCGGCTGCCGTCGACGTAGCGTGCTATGGCATGGCTGCACCACCGCGTTCGAATCCATTATTCATTCCGCCTGGCACCATCGCTCTCTCTCTCTCTCTCTCTACTGCAGCGATATACCGACTTCGACTACAGCCGCTGCGCTGATGCTTGTTGCTACTAACGCTCGCGCGGCCTCTTCTTTATTGCTCTTTTTTTCGTGTGACTTGTTCTTTTTTTTCTTATATATGTGCTTTTTTCACTGCCGATACTTTACTTTTGCTGTGCTGATGGTGAAAGTCGGTATTTGCGGAGAGTCGTATGGGTGGCTGATTTGTTGTTTCGGCTTGGCTTGTTGGGTAGGTTTGGATTTTTTTAAACGAGAGTTTGATTAATGGCTGCAGTTATCTATTACGCATAAATTAGCGAATTTATGTAATATACGCTTGATGGTGCGGTTGAACTTTGAGTATGTAATATAACGGAATGTGTGTGTGTGTGTGTGTGTGTGTGCAGGTGCACAATGGACAGATTAAAATGCTCTTGATATTACGGTTTACCTTATGCAAAAATATGTTTGCATCTCTTGGACAGTGCATAGCATAATACACCGTATACGCTGCTAATTGAAACGAATGTATCGCTGACATTTTGATGCATTGCAATGTCTAAAGTTGAATCAACGAGGCGATGAATAACCATGTTTTTTTTCAGCGGTGAGAATAACATATGTTTCTGTGTTCTTATCTTTAAAAAAGTTCGCATATTCATCGCATAATTGTCCGTTTTAATTGATATACTAATAAGCACGTGTGTATTATACACTCTTTACACAGCTCTTGTGTAACATCGTAATTTTTCTCATGTATACGCAACGCATCGAAATATGAATAAAAATTCCACGATTTTCAAAAAGTGCAGACTCTCCAGAGACAGCATCAGAAAGAATGCGCCGAGAGCTTCTTCTCTCTTCTCTCTGTCTCTCCATCCCTTCGTCGTCCAAGCCGACTCGCGCACGCTCTATAATAATCACTCGGGGCTGAAACTCATCGGTCCACTTATGTAATAGCCGCCTCCTGGAGATTTTTCGGATTCCAGCTCTGACAAATTGCACGTCTCTCGGGCTCAAGCTGGCGGAGAACCGGCGAAATACGAGAGCCGCAGATTCTTTTCTCCGGTTTTGCTTCAAAAAGTTATGGACGACGCGAACTTTTAGTAAAAAATTTTCATTCAAAATATCCTGTATTGATTACTTTCATCTCCTTAATTTTCTTCGATCACGCCGGAAACTCAAAAAAGCAATTACGGAAAGTGATATTTTTACAAGTCAAGCTTGACAAGTATACATGTAAACCAACCGACCTCCAACTTTTACGTTATGTATATAATATACCCAAGTTTAAACCTATCCCCCGTAATGACGCGATCGAAATCAAACGAAATAAAAAAGCTTCCACAGAACAACCGCACATAACGCCGATCCAATTACCCCCGAACCCCTGCTACTACGTCCTTCGCGATCCCTTTCTCTCAATATATATACTACTCGCATATATACTATATACACACATACCCACATGCGCAGCTCGCAAATTGAAATAATAGCAGGTCTCGGCGACAAAAGACCGTCGCGCCAACTCTCTCTCGAAAAAGTGAGTCGTCACGTCGTAAAGGCCTGCGCGTGGGCGTGTTCGATGCGCATCCGGCAAATGGAGCGTGAGTGTACTATATGTATATATGCATTGTTTGGTCCGCGACGCGTGACCAACTGCCGCAGCCTCGGTAATGAGGGACGCACGCCGACAAGTGTACCGCGACACCCTTCGTATATATATATGTATATCGCATATAGGAGTATATAGTTATATGTATACTTCAGACGCTTATCCGGTGAGCTCATCTTTAGCTCTCAGCCGAGGTATAGCTGCGCTTTTATCAATTTAAGAGATCGCTGCGGTGAAGATCGGAACTTCACTGCGGCGAGAAATTCAGAGCTCGCAATGATGCAGCTTGTAATTTCTTTCGATATTAAATTTATTGTTAAATGTGTAATTATTGATATTACATACGAATATTGCGTGTGAAAGCTGCCGTGTAAGAATTTATTTTCGACTCGATCGTATATATTCAAAAGCTGTTTATTGTTCAAAATACATTTCACCAAAACTGGCTATCTGTATAATTATGCATAAACGAAATAATACAATAAAAGAAGCCATGCCATCTGAAGCAAGAAAACGTGCCACAGGAACACAGATGCTTTCACCTGCCGCGATGTCGTCGATTAGCGGAGCAGCCGCGGCGATTGACAGTTGTCCGCTTGTAATGTCGCTCGATTAAGCTCAACGACGGACTACTACGTGTAATTGGTGAATTTATGCCAAGTCTTCCGCGACGCTTGTAATTATCTGAATTTATTGCACGGCGTCTGCAGCGTTTTCTCTTCTTTTTTTTTGTGATGCTCGAATTTAATTTCTAAAGTTGTTATTAAAAAACGATAAGGTCCGGTGAGCAAGTGGATCCGCCGTTGTTGCTGCTGTTATTATTAAAATTTGGAGCAAGTTGAAATAATTTTTTACTCGAGTTTTCGTCGAATTTAACTTAATGTGTCGTTTATTATAAATTAAGCGTGTTTACATGAATCTTCGTTTTAATATTATGTTAAAGCACAATTATTTTAGCGATCGCTTATTAACACCACATTTTTCACGAGTGAGAGAGAGTGAACAAAAATTTATACGCCGGGTACGAAGAAAGTTTTGCAAAGCTAATAATCCAGGTACAATTTGCATGTGAAAATTTTACGCTCGCAGGGTATAAAGCAAAGTTTCGCTCATGGGAATCTTTCTAGTTTCTCGCTTGGATCTTCCTCGGGAATCTTTCGTAATGCGCGTACAATATATGCACATTTCTCTCGTTTCTACGAATCTCGACTCAAATTTCCTTAAATTCCCGCTTAGAGAGAAAGTTACATAATGACTTTTGATGAAAACGTTGACTGATTCTTTCACACACAGCCACTCTCAAGAGAGATTCTTCTTCGTATAGAATTAAATACCAATTTTCCCAATAGACTCACACGTTCAGAAGTAAATTACGCGAGAAATTGCAGCAGTAAAAAGCCGACACCTATAACTCGCTTGTGCAGAAATAGACTTCTTAAAAGTCGAACTACAGCCGTCGAGTACATACACGCACACCCTAAACCAACAACAAGCCGCGCGAGCCATACATCATACGATTTTTCCTAGATCCCAAAGATACAGAATCCCAACGCGCTTGTATATATATAAAGAGAGCGAGCTGCGTGTGCGCAGCTAATAAATTCGTTCTCTCTTCCCGAGTCACTCCTTATTGCGAGCTTTTGCATCCATCGTGAATTTTCTTATCTCTCCTGCGCACTTCGAAACAATAACACGCTTATATCGAGAGCAACGCACAGCAGTCGGACTTTATCTCCAGTCGATCTCGGCGTATATTCAATAATATTCCTCGGCCAAGTGTCACGCGGCGCAGTCGGCAATAAAACACGCGCGTAATAAGCGGGTGAGAAGGAGAGAATATCGGCGTACGCCCATCGACTAGCTGCAATTAAAAGCCGAGGTATACGTCTCGAGGAAATGGTCAGCAGGAAGAGGAGATGCGTTTATATAGTTCGAGAGAGAGGGAAGATTATATTGCGATGGTATGCGCGCGTAATGTCGCTGTTTAGGATGGTTGGTTTCTTTCATTTGAGGCCTGTACACAGGAGGGCAAATCGATGAGTGAATTTAATGAGGTATAATTTTGAATATCAGAGATGCGTAATGTGCTTTTGCGAAATTGATGTATATTATATACGTGCGTTTTGAATTTGAAAGCTGTTTACTGTAATAATAAATTGTTTATATTAATAACTTTACGCATGTTGAAAAATTAAAGATTTCTCTCGAATCATCAGAAAAAAGCACGCGATCGATAATCCATAATCACAATCAGCGGCGAATTCAAAAGAATATAAGCCCAGCACGAAATTTCCTCATACGGAATTCAATTCGCATCGTTCCACACAATCCATGATCCAGCGTAGCTTTTATTCACTTGAAAATCCAAGCACGTACGGGTAGTTTGCTATTGCCGCGGCAAAAACAAGCGGCACCTCGCGTAATAACAGCCTCTCTCTCTCGCAAGTATATCGGCAATACTCAGGAGCCAGTATATATACACACTGTGAAGAAAAAAATGGTGCTGGGCATAAAGAAAGACAAATTCGTATACATGTATCGAGTAGCCGCTGCCGTCGGACCGATCGACGAAATTAGCTGAGAGAGAAGGAGGCAAACGAAAGAGAAAGAGTGGAAGAACGCGCGCAACATTCCGATCCGTTACAATTACGGAATAATTCGGATGTCGGCGAGAGTTGGTGTCGGAACCCCGAAATTAGGCTGATTAGGGGGCTACCGTTTCGACGCGAGAGAGTAGCATCGCGAACTACTGGAATTTAACCAGTTATTAGGCGGATACATAGGTACTGCTGCGCTACGCAGTCGCTTGATTCGCGAGCTTCTCCCCCCTGAGAATTGCCGTCTGTCTGTGACGTGACTTTAGCTGCTGCTGCTGCTGCTGCTGCTACAAATTGGGTTAGAGAGATATACGCAGACGTGGACGAACTATGGAATTCGATTTCGGGATTCTCTCGTTCCCTCGTGGGAGGATTTTCATTCTTTCGGATCGCATAGCTCGGCGCACGCGATGTGTGGCTTTTTGCTCCCTTTACGTTGTTTAGGAGTCAAAGACTTTTGGTATGGTTGGTGTCTTGGCTGGTAAAAATGTAAAAATTGTTTGAACTTCGCTAGCAATCGATTATATAGAGGTGTGCCACCTATGCTATACAAAGATATTCTTTGATTGATTATTTGTTTTAATAATTTTATTTTAAATCATCTATAAAGCGTTCATTATACGCTTCATTTATACGACTACGCGCCGAAATCGCGTTTTTCTTGATAAACGCGCGTGCGAACAATAGAATAATAAGCTCTCGGCTATATAACTAGCGGTTCGACGGAGGAATTTTTATTGGCGTTTCTGGCGAAAAAGCCGAATTTTATTTGGCCGAGAGAGAATCCCGAGATTCGTGCGCTCGAGATCCTATAATTACGCGCATTATGTCGATTGCCCTGCCATTAACAATTCGCCTTTGATTAATTTGCCCACATCAGAGAGTTCTCTCTCTTGCCATAGCCATGTGTATATATACGCGCTAACTGCTCTCCAAGAGTCCAAATTGACTCGCCGCTTGTGTGTGTATATATAGCGCTATGATGAATCGCTTCATTTTAATTTGACCTATTTTTTTCACGGGCAATGCCGTCTGTGTGATAAAAACTTTCCTATTTTTACCCCGAGAGTGATGAATGGCTCCGCGCTCAGCTTTTGTGAATCGCTTTTTATTGTTTCATTATATACTGCGCGGATGAAGAACTTTTTGCTGATTATTTCTTCTACGATGGAGTAAAATTTTATTCCGACTAATTTTCAATATCCGCTTTGTAATAAATTCGACGGTTATTGAGGTACTACAGTTAATTATCTCAAGAGGAGCCAGAGTGAATAAGCAACGAAAATCGATCATCTTCGCTTGTTTATAAAGGCGTAATCTCGGGCTCTCCAACGACAAACACACACGTACTCCGTCGTCTCAGGGACTTGCAGCGGCCTCTCTCTCTCTCTCTCTCCTTTTCCGCCATCAGAAATTCATTGCTTCATTTACGTGAGTTATTATCATTGGCCGAGAGGGAGGCCAGAAAAATCCATTCCCTCATCGGCACGCAGCCTTATACTCTCGACGAGAGAGAGAGGGAGAGAGAGACAGCTCGCACAATGGGCAAAGGTCGCGCTCTAAAAAAAGCCGAGAAGAGAAAGAGGGAGGAAGACAGAGACGCTTGACCCACAGGACGAAGACAAGTCGAGGCAAAAAGACGTGTGCTCCTTTTTTCACCTGTGTGTGCCACCGCGAGCAATAAATAACCGCCAGGTTAGCCGATTTTATTGCTGCGAGCGCTGCATCCTCGGGACTTCTTCGCCAATATAACGCGGGAAGCCAATCTTCGCGCTAACTAGCCGCTGAGGCGGCGGTCCGACGCTCTCTTTTTCTCTCTCTCCCTCTCTCTCTCTCTCTTTGTCTTTCTCTTTCTGCGGATGACGACGAGAGCGCAGAGAGAGAAGAAATGGGATTCTGCGCGTCCGGGCCTTTTGAATGAATAACGCTTTTTTAAAAGCGAGCTCGTTTGATGCGCTGCGCGCGCGGCGTGGTGATGTTGATGGGTTAGACGAGAAGGTGTGCTCGGGTTGAATGTTCTCGTTGGATGCACGGAGTTATTTTAGTTTGAAAGACTTGAATAAATTTGAATGCTGTTACATTTATGATTGATTGGAAAATTTAAGAACTCAGTTGTGATGACACCATGTCTCTTGGATAAATAAAAAATTCAACTGTAATAATATTTGCTGTAAAGTTATAACCGAGTAGATATTGTTAAGAAAGAATCGAGCTTAGAAGGAGAGTTTATTATAGTATGCGAGAAACAGATTTGGTTGAAACTTTGGAAACAGACTGCTGGTATACCTACAAATTAAATGAATCAGTTGAGCAGGCCGTTTTGATTCTAAACTTTGAGATATCTTATGATAAATTATTTTACCGAAAAAGCGTAAGGTATGACGAATAAACTTTCAATTTTACCACCTATGTAAAAATTTAAATATGTTTTATCGGTCAAAAGTAGTAGTCGAAATGCACTTATTCTAAAAGCAAAGAATTTTCAAGCATTCTTATTGCCTATTTTTAATTGTCACCCATTTTTGAACAAATAAATATAATTTAATTTTGTATGTGGTAAAATTGTAGGATTTTTTGTCTACTTATCATTTCTTTTGGTAACAATTATTTAGCAGAAGTTATGAAAAAATCATGAACCTGTTTACTCAACGTTTTTGCTAAAGTATGTCATTCTCGACAACAGCGGCACGCTTATGTAAAGTAACACTGATTTATTTCATTTTTAGATACCTGAAATCAGTTTCCAAAGTTTCAGTCGAATCGGTTTAAGTAACCGAATAAGTAATGTAACTAAAATATTTGTATCGTATTAAGTACAAATGTACTGTGGTCATTGACTTTAAGAAAGTTATGACTGACGGAGAAAAAAGATCCGCCACGTTAGCGGCCGTGTGCGAGCAATGAGTCTTTAGTAGCACTACGAACGAGTAGCCATAAAACGAAACACTTTTGGACTGGCATATTTGAACTTTTCGGCTCTTTAGTATATGGCTAGCGGCGATAGGTGGCGCATAGACAATTTTCCACTTCCCTCACTACAATCTACACATAGAGTGTATATATAGACGTGTGTCATCTATGGTAAAACTGATATATTGGGCTCACTTTGGCTGCTCATGTTATAACTGCTTGAGTTTGGAGGTTCCTGGGTCGAATATCTTTTAATGGAATATAGCTCTATGCGCGCGCTTATATAGACATAAAAGGTCTCGCCTCAGTGTGCTTGGTAAATCGGTCCCCACTCCCGGCTACCACCACGATTGTTGCTCAACCGAAATTTCTTTGGTTACCTTTTATTACCGCCAAGTATTATTTTCAATTTCGAAAACAATTTTATAAATAATTCAAATTACCAAAAATAATAACATTTGAAGACGAATTGAATAACGCATCTAACTTCTAAACGCAATACAATCTCATCAATCGCACAAACGCGCAACATCCCGCTTTATTCCCTCCACGCGTGTTTTCTAATCAAAAACCCATCAACAGCGTCTTTCAGGCTTCATTTAATAGACACCATTAAATAAAATCATAAATCGAAATTCGACACGACTAGAGAGGACGTTCTCGTCTAAACGAGCTCGAAAGAGAGAGAGAGAAGCTATACAGACTCTACATCTACGCTTAACACCTACATCCCGGGCTACCTCTAATCGTCTCGCATAAAGCACGCGAAAACTATAAATCGTCGCTCGACGCGCGCGCGCGCACTTGCTTCTTCTCTCCTTTCTCTGCAACGCAGCCTCTTATATTTTTCTGACCAGCTTTACCCTCTCGTGAGGCCATTCGAAGATGTCCCGAAGGAGAGCAACGAGCCGCGCGCGATAAAACTGATGAGCAGTAACGCACGCTGCACGCTTGATTGAAACGTCAGCTCGTAGAAATTATGCCTCGCTGTGAGAGAGAGAGATGCTCTCTACATACGTTTTTTTGCGGTTGCAACGCGCATCTGCCATGTGCACGTGGTATGCAAAATGAACGAAATGACATTTTGCGGTGATCAACGGATTGAAGGTTTTTTTTTAAATGATTGAATACAATGGCTTGGAATTAAGCGATGGTCACAAGGTAGATTTTAGTTGTCTTTAAATTTTCTGAAACATCGTTGTACCTGTGTCAGATACATCGTGATGTATGCCTGCAGTGAGTTAAAATTGTTAGCAATGAGGTATGTAATTTAGTTATTTGAATAATGCTGGACGATAGCGTATAGAACGTGAGGACGAGAAGAAAAAATTGAAAGTGCTGTACAGTGACGGGAAAATTGCGTAAGAATTACTTGCAAATTATAACAAGTTATTATAATGTGAATTATTTGGAAGATTTGAATATAATTGCAGGCGACATGAAAAGGCATTGCTTGTTTTTGAATATGGAGAAAGTTTTTATCGAAGTAACACCTGTTCAACATGCTATGATTTTTGTAATATATATTGAACGAGGTAAAATTTCTAACGCTAATAGATCACGTATAAAAATGATATTTTTATTTATAAATTAAAAAAAAAAGCGTAATAGAAAATATCATGCGCCGATAATAATGTTGTTCATCTATATCAATTAAATACTTTCACATTCGCAAGTCAAGCGTCATATATATACAAGCCATGCTCGAAGCCTTTAAAAACATCGAGAAATGCTCAAGGCAGCAATTATAACATTAAACAGTCATTCGTCACGCAAAGGAAACGTCCGAGAAAATTCATTAGCTTCCATACATACACTATTATTTCGTTAATATTCAACAGTGTACTTTCGAAGTTCGTAACCCTGTACGCGCCGCCGCAGCATGCACGAGAGGGAAAGGCTACTCGCCAATGAAACGAGACGAGTAATTGGCGATCGTAAAGCATCGGAAGGTGCTAAAGAGCAACAACGGAATTGTTGAGCCGTGGTTGGTCTCCAGGCGATGTGCCTCGAACGACGATCAACAACCTAATGAGTCGGCCGCGTCGTGACGGTAGAAGCGTCGGGATGCATGCAAGATTTCGAAGGTGGTTGTAAAAAATTAATTTTCCCGCGTTTTAGATGTCTTGTTAAATGTTTAACTGTAAAAGTAGAATATTTATTACAAAGACAGTTATGCTTATTAAAGTTATAACAATTCGTATATCAGTTTACTGGAAAGTATTATTTTATACTGTTAATTGATAATTACTTAATATACTTGGTGATATACCTGGTGATGTACTACTCCCTAATACCGTAGATATTGCTGACGGTAATTAAAATGTACCATCTTCTGGTGAAGAAGTTAATGTTGCCAACCAAACACTGGCGTTGGCAATAATGCAGCAAGAAGCAATAATGTGTGAACTACTATCCTGATGATATCCCCTATATATCGCTATTATCTTTACAGAAATTAATAGCAGATTTATAAATAATGTACGTATATATTGGCTTTTGGAGCTCGGAAGCTGCCCGGCATTGATAAATACCAATCTGCGAGTCTTGGCTCAGGAAGTTATAGCATGAGAGGCCCAATCAGGAAAGTCCATCAAGGCAGTTTAGGCACAGGTGTGACACACCGCTATATATACATTCTGCGCGCAGATTGTGATGAGGGAAATAGAAAAGTGCCAGGGATTAGAGTGAGCCGAATAGTTCAAGCGGTACGGGAGAAAAACCAGCCTAAAACTGTTTTGTTTTATGATTTCTTGTGTTTGGGACTACTACGACTAATTCCGTATGGCGGATCTTTTATACTATCTCAAAGAAAAATCTTTGGATCGGTGAACGAATATTGATTTTTTATCATAAAAAGATTGTAAAAAGTATGTCATATCATAAAAAGTATGTGTATGTATGTGAGCGTGTGCGTGTATTTGCGTGTGTCTGTATGTGTGTGTAGTTTTGTCGAGGAAAGATGGTTATTTTTTAATGTAACGCTTTAAAGACGTATATAGATACGAGATCATCAAGACTGTTTACCTGAACGCCATCTTTTAAAATGGCGCTGGCTCATACAGGCTTATTCCGGACACATATATACGCGAGTGCAGAGCACTTGAAACGCACAAGGAGTCGCCATAAATAAAATGTGTAATGGCGGCAGAAGAGGGCGGGAGACCTTCGACCATAAAAGCTTTTGTAAGTTATTTTTTAACGCGTAACTAAAACATTACGTCGGTCCATTAAATTAAAACTCATTTATTCTCTGCTGCTCTGTTTTCAAATACAGTTCATTCGAGGCATCTACAAAAATCGCCTCCTCAAGAGCATTGTTCGCCGTAACAACGTTAACAGCTCGTTTATACCAACAATTTTCTCTATTATGGTTTCATTCGCTGCAAGAGCACTTCCTCCAGCGCAAAAAGCCAAGCGTCAAACGTCTTTACTCGGAGCTAATGACAGTCCTCGCAGTTCAGAAAAGAAAGGACAAATTAAGACTACAAAAACCGCACACAGCGCGAAGCATTTAAAAGCTCGCTGCATAGCGCGCCGGAGAAAAAAAGAAGGTGCTGTGCGGTTATGCACATCTGTATATAAGAAACGCGAAACACGCCCATCTCGGGACGATCGGAGGAATAAAAAAAAAGAACGACGAAAGATCTCTACCGCGAGCCGCAAAGAGAAAAGCAAGGGTGTAGAACTGGCTCGAGCGCGCGCGCGCCAAGCCAAGAGTCAGCAAAAAAAAACGACAAAAATACCTTATTCGATCCGGTCGAAATTGAAGGCCGCGAACGCGTGCCTCGCGAGGCACGTGGCAACTCGATCTGCGCAGCATTGCATGTACGTAAGTATGCATCATCGAGAGGGAAAATCGTTTGCGCGCGCTCGCGAGAGAGAGGAGATGCAACAAGAGAGCGCGGATTTATGGGCTACGAGCGTGCGCGAATGATTCCATTGTGCGGGATTTTACGAGTTGAGTGAGAGAAAGAGAGAAAGAGAGTAAAGCCTGTCATTATAAAGGCGCGCAAGCAGTTGCCGCATGCAAACCGTTTTACGTGGAAATTCACGATGATTTACTGGCCAATATTTGCGAATTTATATTCCATCAAGCTAACGTGTCTATTTCACTTAGCTCCTTAAGCCACGCGGAGCATTGCTCGATGGCACGAGCCGTTCATGCTTTTCCGAGTGTTTTGTGTATTAGTGTGCAATTGGCTGTGTGTTTGCGAAAGTCAGATTATTGTTATACGCTATAAATGAGAGTAGAATTGAAATTGAAATTTGTTAAAAGCTTGTATCCTCTACAAATATTTTTATTGCGAGTGCTCTACGTTATAGTATGCGCATGTTTAAGACGCTGTTTGTGTTGTAAGGGTATAAATAGGCACAGAATATTATCAGAGTAATTATTGAATTAGGTTTGTATCCGAAAGTAACTTTAATGCAATATTGATAATCAGTTATTCATACTTTTGACAATGTTGCTGTAAAGTTGCTGTAAATATCAATTTTTAATTTTTATACGTATACTATGCTTTGAGTAAAATGAATTCTTACATCAGATTTCTTTAACTTGTGATATCCGAATGTTATTTTCATTGTTTTTTTTTAAATTTGAGTTAATATTTACGCAGTAACACACGATTTAAAGATAATTTGTTATAATGCTAGTTGAAAGATAAGTTCAATAACGGTGCATATATAGTAAGAAAATATATGTCATCTATATTTGTTATTAGAATCATACATCTTTATTTAATATCACACGGTATTATAAACGATACTTTTTTGAAATTAAGAATGTACATACTTATCAATATTATCTAATCTAGTAATTATTAACGATTTATCTAGTTTTTCTGTGATTTGATTTTTCTCAGTATACTTTGAAACAAATTGCGACTATACAGTAGATATAATAAAATCTAGCACTAATGTATTCAAAATTCTATGTACAAAGTTTATAGAATTTTGAATTTTAAATCTTAATAATTTATAATAAATCAAAAGATGTAGGAATTGACCAAACATCAAGCATTTAATCATCTGTAATATACAGGGAGGATTCTATATTTTCAACGCAAGCAGCGCAGCAATCGACTGCTTTTCGCAAGCGTCGCCGCCGGCAATGATTACTGTTTAGTGCCGTAATTTTACACTCCATCGCTCGTTATTCTGTGACATTAAACGTGCAACATGCAGATCTGATTGGAATTTCACTTTCAATCAATGCTCGAGGATTATTATACTCGGTTTTTACACGCATTCAACTTTTCAATGCCGTTTTTCCTGTATATACTCCCACGCTACATTTAATCGAATCCTTCTTTGTTCACAACTCTGGCAAAGATTACTTTTTTTCATCAAAATAATATTTTGAAAAGAGTTTACCATTTGATGCATCCTGGCGGTGTTGTAGTAGTCCAAATTTGGCATCGCAATCGTCGTACAACGTAGTGGTCAATAAAGTATGAAAAAGAAGTCTCCTCTTCGTCTTCCACTCGATACTCCTCCGAAAAAACAATGTCTCAACAGTTCGTACAGTCAGAGTCGACCACTCTTCCAACTGTCCTCATGTTTTTCACTGGTATTAATGCGCGCACACGTCACTCAATCCGACACAATTGTCCCGCTAATTTCTTTCTTTTCTGAACTCTGTTGAAAAAAACTGTCCCTTCTCAAAACAAACACACTGGCACTGTCAAACTCCTCAGTTCGTCTATTATATACCCTCTTCCTCGAGAGATCAAGAGCAGCAGCAGCGGATCCGTCGGCTAGCAGTGCGACAGAGCCACACACACGTCTCGCTGCTTTACATTCGATCCCTTCAATCTCGTCTATCGAGTCTCACGTACACGTACTACACAGTCACAGGGGGTGATGCAGCCTCTCCCTTCTTCTTCCCTTAAGAAAGCTGCCCTCGAGCTAGGGATGTTTTAGCCTCGTATCGCAGATGCGCGCAACGAGGGCTGCACTGTGCGAGCTTTATTGTTTCACCTTCTATAACGCTAACACAGTGAGAGAAAGACCGATAGATTCAGTCGACAGATAATACAGAACACAAGCGGAGAAAGAGAGAGAGAGAAGAGAATCCACGCGGCTCAACAAAAGGTAGCGCGCGTGCCGCTCCTCAAACACACACAGAGGGAGAGAGAGATCAGCAGCAGAAGCGAGGAGCGAAGAAAACCGTCTTGCAGGAGGACTGGAGGGTTACTGCGCCCGCGGGGCCTTAGCTACCAGAAGAGAGGCCCCTCTCGCCTCTTGTGGCTCCGTCTCTCTCTCTCTCTCTTTCTCTCTTGCTTTCTGGGCCCGTAGGGGGGGAAGCGCCGCGTGATGGGAGCGGCCCCGGAGAGAAGGCCCGGCGGCCGAGCGCCTATTGGCCGGAGCAGACCCAATCGGCGCTCGGCCGAGCCGCCGGGCGAGCGAGGCGCTTCATTGGTCCGCCGCCGGATTAGCCTCGGATAAGCCCCGCGGATTTCATTTTATCTTCGTCTCTCGCGGGCTCTCTTTTTTTTTGCTGCCGACGCGATATTTTTGCACGAGAGAGGGAGAGAGGGGTTTATCGCAGCCGAGAGCGTAGGCGAGGCTTGGATATAGCTTCGGGAGAGCGGGGCAAGATTGGCGCATTTTTTTTCTCCGGGCGATTCCTCCGAGAGAGATTTATATACTCGAGGCGAGACGGAGAGATTGCTGCACTTTTCGAGCCGCACGCGGGCAATGAGATGGATACGCGCGCGCTGGAAAAAACGAGTCGGGATACAGCACTTGCTTGGCGGTGGCGGGCGTATATGTCTGTCGTATTAGTCTTTTTGCATTGCTGCGGAGATGAGGCCAAATCTGTATGGGTATTATATATACTCCCCGATATATGCTTTGTATCCATTATACCCGCGGATTTCTTTTTGCAGCTGCAGCAGCTGCTTTATTTTCAAGACTGGCCTGCATGCAGTCTTTTGTTGCGGAGAGGCGCGTATTTTTCGGCTGCTTCGGAGGCGGCGGGCGGGTTATTTATGTTTTGTTTCGAAAAGTGGCCGTATTGAAATGAGGGGGGAGACCGCAGAACGCGCCCTCACGAGCGCACACGCGTGCTCTTTGGCTTATCTTCGAACTTGATTGCTCTTTGGAATGCCTTCGGTTGCATGATGCTCAGGAATTTCGCCGGAATTTTAATAAGGATCGCGCGTGCATTGGATATGTGTATAACACGCGGTTGGCCTACAGAATTTCGCTTTATATTTTTGGAACCACATCGATCACTACTCAGGAGAAAAAATATCTATAGTTTCTGACTAGCGAAGATAGGTGGCGCATAGGCACTTTTCCATTTCCCTCATCACAATTAAGCGCGTCCAGTGCTTATATATAGCGGTGTGTCATCTGCGTCAAAACTGTCTTGTTGGGCATGCTGCTTAGACCACTCATGCTATAACTGCAACTGAGTACTGTTGCAAATAGGTACTGTTTTCTTCAAGTACCGATTTACAATCGATTTAAATTCTTCAATATTGACCTTTTGTTGTACTATTGATGACTCCTCTAAGGAGTTGGTAAAAATATTCTCCTCCCAATTGTTTTGCAGCTGCTGTTATTAAGATTTTATTTATATACAAATACTTTTTATTTACAAATCCGTTTTAAGTGTAGCGTAACGAATGCAATTTTTCGTCTCATAAAACTCAAGAAGATTCGAGGCACGAATCGCGAAGGAAGCATCAGTCTCCCAAATTTATACCCCACTTACTAAGCGTTTCCAGCCACTTTCTGGTAACAAACTTCACTACCCTCCGCGTAACTATATAGGAAATGACCAAAATGGAGTTCTGCGAGTCCCTGAACCCTCCCCATCCCATCGACCCTACGACTCTATGGAGGCGCCGTTGCGAAGAAGCCCAGCCTAGTATATATAGACGAAGAATAAGGGTGTGGAGGGTTGCGAGCGCCGGGGGCTCGATTATTGGATGGTCGACCGACAAGACGAGGCCGAAATGGCTTAGAGGAGGAAGCCACTCCTTTTTTTCTCTTTTCCTCTCGTCTTCGCTGAAATGTGCACGCTCGACCGTTAAAAGATGTCACATGGCCGAGCGGGAATACTTACGCTTTCAGTTCGACGCCCGTGTCAGTTGCTTTTCGCGGGTCACGCGGATCTGTGATTTGTGTGAAATTAAGTTTTTGTTTTTGTTATTTCGTGAGTATTTCATAATTTGTGATAATTTGCGTGGTAATAATAAATAATACAGTGTGTGCGGAAAGAAGCGAGTGAAACTAGTAATTGTTTTAGTATAATACGTATTTGGTGACTGGCGATAAAATCAATGAATTTTGAATCTAACTGCATGTATTTGCGTCTTTCGAAAGTGTAATAGATATTTAATTGAAACAACAATATAAATTTTATTAGTTTTCAAATCAGTGCCTATGCATAGTGAATCTATTTTAAAATGTTTCTGGTAGTACCTAAAAATGAAACAAATCACTGTAACATTCGTCGAATGTGTCTTTGTTGCCGAGGAATGGTCTGTTTTAGTTGAATGTTTAATAAATAGAATGATCGTATAACTTTAGGATGTATTATGATAAATTTTACTGAAAGAAGTGAATCTACAATTTAACCACCTACATAAAAATTAAAATATATTTCTTGTGGGTCAAAAGTGTTTAGTGGTCAAACAAACGAGGTCAGAATCAATACAGAATTCAAAATGATAAAAATTTTCAAGCTTTCTTTTGTTTAATTTTTGATCAAATAAATATTTTCAATTTTATGAGTGGTAGGTATATCGTATAATTTCATACGCATACCCTCTGTTTGCTTAACAAAGATCCATTCGACAAAAGTGACAGTAATTCGTTTTATCTTTAGGGACCAGTAATATCAGTTCCCACAAGGTTTTCACCAACTCCGTTTTCCAAAGGTCATGCCTTCTCCTTATTAATATGGTAATAACTGCAAAAGACGCAATTAAAATTCGAAGAAAAACTCACTCTTACACGCAAGTGCACAACAGCGCGTACACCTATACAGAAAAACAATCGTGAGAGCTTTGGGCATAAAATATTGACATCAATCCTCTCAATATCCCCTTTGTATAGTATAATACTGCAGTCGTCGTGGGTTCACGCGATCCTCTCTCATAATAATAATAACAAGCGCAACGAAAAGGCCATTTTCGTACGGGATAATTACAAAAAAGTGAAAATTCCCAAAGTACTTAAGCGGTGTATCTGCCTTTCGGGTCTTCACTCTGTGCGACTATACATAAATATACTCTTTTCTTTCTCCTCTGCGCGCCCGCGCAAGCACACGACTCGCGCGCGCAACGCTTCGGGCGTCACCGAGACGACGACTTGCTGCAGCACAAGAAGAAGGTGCGTGAGATAAAAAGAAAGGATAAAAAATTCGAGCTACGAGCAGTGGGACACGGAGGCAGGGAATATAATTTGCCGCAGAAATTAAGAGAATAAGAAATGCTCGGAAAGAATTACGAAGGTGGTATATGTGCGTCTGTGTGTGTAGTGGAGGTGAGTGAAGAGGGAGAGAAAATATAAAAGGTAGAAAAAGCAATTGCAGCCGCAGTAAATGCTCAAGTGGCCTAAAATGACATGATTGAATAATAGACTTATTACGGAAAAATACACGAGGCGCTTGAAATGAGAGCAGCGCCAGAAAAAGTTAGTGCGAGCATTTTTTGGGGGCATCGCATGTAGATTGAGTAATTGTTTCAATGTGGTTTGTGATCTCGCAATACACCAAAAAATCGATCCTCCCAGTTTAGCAAAGGATTGAATCCATTAGATCCCGACAAACTACCCTCATAAACGACACCTGCGCACAAACAATGCATAAACTCTCGGCGACAGTAGAGCTGACGCCGTGAGTGAAAGCGATAAATAAATCAAAAGACGCTTCGAAGCTCCGCAGCACACACGCGTCGGATAATCGCACGTAACGTTTTAACGATCGCATTTAAACATACATACATTATCGGTAATGGCTCTCTGCAACGCGTGGAATCCGCGTCGGGAAAACTCTCCGAGAGGACGACAGCCGCCAGACACGTTTTCTTCGTAGTGTATAGAGCCTCGTGTTATTATTGTATTATACGGCCTCTTTGGAAGAAAAAAAAGAGCCAAGACGAGCGAGAAGAAAACACTTTGCGCTCGCATGCGCTCGAGAGGATATACTATACACCGACGTAATGGCGCGTCTTGGATCTCTCCGCTATCTCTCTTTCGTGAGATGGCTGATGCTGTGACTCGTATTATAGAGCTCTAGGAAAATTGAGTCTAAATTGACTGCGAGACGACGGCATAGAGGTATATAATGTATTAATGACGTATCGAATTTCATTGTTCGCCGCTGCTTGCAGCTCTACTTCGTTGTATGTATGTGTGCAGTATGGTATATATATATAGTTGCTTGTACTTGTAAGTAGTATCAGACGAAAGGTATGAATATGTAGATTAATTCGATTTTCTTCTTCAAGAGTCATTTGATTTTTGAACAAAAGTATTAGCAGATAATTATTACTAAAGATTTATTGAAACAACTGTGATGTGATACGCTTCATCGCGATGACCTTCTATAATCTACAAGAAGCAATAAAACAATCATTAAAGAAAGCAAAAGCCAAGACGCAGTTCACCTCCCTCATCATTACCAAAAGAACGCGCTCGCGTTCATAATTGTTGCGTCGATTCCACTTCGAGGGCAATTTCGAAGCTACAGCCCCCGCAGCAACGCATCGATTAAAATTATCCTCCCGCCGCTTCCCATCATCATCATCATCGAAGAATCGCCGCCACTACTGCGCATAAAAACTAAAAACTCCCACGAAAAAAAGCCCGCTGGTATACATACGCGCGCGCGAACTTTCAGTTTCTCGCGATCGCACGAGAGAGAGCTGAGGGAGATGCTGTGTTGCTTTCTGTGCGCGGGAGAGAAAATCCGTTCTCACGTCGAAGCTGCGAAGAAAGAATCGACGGCGGGGGAGAGAAAAGAAAGGAGGAAAAAGTCGGGAGATAGAAGGTCGCGACGGAAGTTTGCGCGACGGCTTTGCGGAGATGATGACGAAAGAAGACGTAGAATTGTATTTTTATTACTTTTTTTTAAGGGAAGAATAAGAAGAAACATTTAAAAGTATAATCAAGTATATATTCTACTAATTTTACAAATAATCTCTGGTAGAAAGTTGACGGATTTTTAGCTTATTTTTTGGTTATTTCGGTCAATTTAGCTAATTAATCGTCAACACCCAAAAACGCGTGGATATATACTATCGTAAATCGATATGTAACCATAAAAACTACAAAACATATTTCCTATGACATTGTTTCGACGACCATACACATCCGTAAATTATGTATGATTAATATTTGCATCTAAACACCAAAAAATGTGAGGCGTGCTACCTGCACAATTCAGCATAAACATGTTTTTTTGCAGCTATATCAGACAGCAAGACATAACTACAACCGGGTGAACCGAGTCAGTAAAACAGAGCTTCCTTAGTTAATTTTGAGGTATTTTTGCATTATTTTTAGCTAAGATTTAAGATTAAACAGTCAACTAAGTGCGCATGTTAACTTGTTAACTACTTTCAACCGTTAACTTTCTACCATGAAATCCATTCAAGGTTACACCAAACGATTTCAAGCTCCTTCTGAAAAAAAGCTTCTTCTTCCCGCGCACTCGCATCAATCCCACCAGCATAATAATCTCTCGTTTCCAAAGCCTCCCGCGCAACAACTCTTTTTTCTCTCTTACTCTTTCTCCTCCTCCTCCTCTCGGCTGTCTCCGCGCGCGCAGCAATACGAAATTGCCTTACGTGGAATCCGTGTGCGAATCGTTCGCGTACACGCGGCTGCGCGATCGTGATGGCCCAGGGCGTGCACGCGAGCTTACGAGAAAATTTGCGATTGACCTAACGAAATTGGACGAGGCGGCGCGCGGACCACTCGGGGGCAAAAAAAAAAGAAAGAGTATAGACGGGCTTTTTAACGAGCAGCACGCGGTCGCCACTGAACCTGTCGACTGCAGCGTGTAGTCTGACCCTCGCCTCGAATCGTCCGCCCGCGTATATTATACTTTCGCTCTGCAACTCGCGCGGGGTATTGTGTTTTGGCTGTGGATGCGTTGTTATGTTTTTTTTTTCTCAGCCGTGGAGCTCAGTGTAATTCGTATTGGTTTTCGAACGGTGCTTTTTGTTGTAAGAGCACTTTTATGGGTAATGTTTTGATACGATTTTTCATTTTCTGTGTGATGTTTTAATATTTGTATTGTTTTTAATCTTACCACTGGTTGTGAAAACTATGGGACTCTTAAAGTAGTACACGTACCTGGAACAAACAAGAAAATGACGATAGTTAAAAATCAATTATCGTGGAATTCGTTTTGAGAGCTTACGACAAATTAAACATTAATAACGCCGTTAATTTTTTCGCTTTCGGGATGTAACTCTGTCCACCAACTTATAAGTAACCTCACCATAAAAGAAGGGGTATACACAACTAAACCACAAGAAAGTAGAATAGCCGCAAACACGATAATAGAACTCGTTGACATAATAACATTACGAATTAAAAAACAGTATATACACTTCGCACTCAAACGATCCCATTACAGCCACCAGTAACAATCAACTCCACTTACAGCAAAAGAAGACTCGTCAAACGGACAGCATTCAAAAACTATACAATCCGTAAAACACACACTTCCTGCGCGCAAAAGACGTCGTCGTCGTCGGTAAACGACTCTAAGCAATCTATCGATTAGAAGTCCGCTAAAAAACAGCACATCTCCTCGAGCGACGGAACAGCATACCACCAAGCGTACTTCCTGTCCCTCGAGCGTCTCCGGGCATCTGCAGGTGACTCCTCGATCGCAGAGTCCTCTTAAAACTTTTATTGTCGCACTCAACGAGAGCTCGGCAAAAAGCGCGTAAAAAGGATGTTTGCAGAAACAACTCTCGGACACGGTCTCTTATTGGCATTTTTGCAAAGACTCTTCGACGAAGCCGTCAATTCGCACTCGAGCACTTTTACTGTCTTCATCGGCGCCGAGGACGAGGGACTCTTTTAGTATACGCCCTCGTACACTGCGTTTCTGTTTTTCAGACGGATTTTCTTCGAATTCTTGATGCTGCTGTTGCTGATGTCGAACGAGGAGGATACTCGCGTAATTCATTGCGAGTAGGCTATTTGTTTTTCGACGCCGGGGAATTTATGTGCCGGTTATGGGTAATAGAGGCGCTTGTTAGTCTGACGATGGACTTCTTGTGATGTATTTCTATATTTATTTTGAGGGGAAACCTCTCGGTGAGTTACGATTATTGTCTTGAAGTTCGCTTTGTGGAATTTAATTTAGTTTTCAGGATGTGATGCGGATGTTGTGGAAGAATTTTAGGAATGCTTGATAAATGTTATTTTGATCGTAATTGAATTTTTAGTGAAATTGCAGAAAAATAGAGGTGTTTGACGATAAATCGGAAATTTATTATTATTTTAAGTTACTAAAACAGTTCAAATCTTGGAATAACATTCGTTCGCGATGTAACTTATACGAGTTTTACTTGCACAAAGTTTAGGTCAAAGTAAGCAACGTATACCAGACTCGATTAAGTAGTATATATACACATAAGCAGTGTATAATAACAATATTTGCCACACTTGATTAAAGTTTGCCAAGATTCGCTTACGCTAACATTAACGGCAAAACTTTGGCGTTTTGCAAATCGATTAATTTAATGACGTAACATTTCGTTGATCACGTTGTACGTTCTATACTATAGATTTCGTTGTTTTGAAAGTATTTGAAATAGTTTGAAAACAATAATTCACCAGGATATATATTTACCAAAATAAAATTTCCAAATCAGTTTATTTCGTTTCTAAAATCATGAATATTTCACGAAAACAAATTCAGTCCTCCGAAAAATCAACTTCAGCAGACACAGAAAATATTTCACGCTATATCTCATTCGCAATCAGTTTAGCATAATCCACAAAATTTAGCCTCGAAAATATACTCAACGCAAACAAACCCAGCACAAAGTACAATAAACTCATCCGATAATCAAATTCCACCAACAGCATCATATCATCAACTAGTTAACAACAATCCAACGCAGAGTACACAGTATATAAAGAAACGATTCAAATGGCGGGGATGTGCCATCAGCAGCATCAGGCGACGGTCGTACTCGCACAAATACAGAGAGAGAGAGAGAGTGCGGCTCGTAGATTGGTAGGTGTAGCGAGGTATCTTATTGATCTGGTAGCCCGGGGCGTGTCATCCTAGGCCTGTTTAGAGCCGCAGGGAGGACCGGAGCTAAAGCGCATGCGCGAAAGCGGGTCTCCCTCGGTCTCCCGTGAGCCCGGAGGGGTGACTTCCAATCACCGGGAGCTCCGAGCGCTTTATTTCGCTCGCGGCCCACAGCCGGCGGACCGGCGGCGGCACTTTCTCTAAGCGCGTCAGGGGGGTTGCTGCTTCTCTCTACTGCGCGCTTCATCATAGGAGAGGGAGAGATAAGAGAGGAGAGGCGCTCTCTTGCTCAGTGTCGTATACGATTATGCTGATGCCTCTTTTCAGGGGATGGAATTTTCAAGGAGCTCGCGGTGTCTGGGATTTTTCGTACGCTTGGACACTATACTACTGCTCGATCTGATTGCTATTGATGATTGTGGAGCTTGAAAAGTCGAGATTGAAAATATAACTATTAGAATCAATAACTATGACAATGCAATACGACTGTAGGTATGCTGAGTGTGAGTTGATCCTCTCGAGATAAAAGTGTAATTATATCTTTTACTGTAGCGAATAAATTGGTCCAACTAAGCTTATAATTTTAGCCTATAATTGTCTAGGAATGACGTGTGTTATGGGGATAATTAACACACGCGAGTGGCCATAACGTGCGATCGTGGGTATAAAATGAACCTTAATAGGTCCACGTATGAAATATGCTGTACACATTGACACGCGCCAAGAAATTATTAGATCAAAGAAACAATAGCCAATAACTGTAAAGAAAGATTATAAATATCACGAAACTAAAGCTACCATAAACATTGAAAATTTTGTTTAACGCAACAACTCGGTCTAACAGTATATATTTATATCGATACTGAACTTCCGCTTCTTCGCGTGAAATCCTGGCAAACTCGTTCGCGCCTCGGGTTTTCGAGAGCGCACTCTAAAACCGATTATAAAGTGCGTAGAAACTAGTCTACCAGCTTGTAATAGGCGAGGCTCGCTCGGCCGTTGGCTATATATGTGCGAGAGCTAAACGATCGTTTCCCAGGCACGTATAAAGGTGAATTATGAATCGTGTTAATACACTATAGGTGTGTTGGGGGGAGATTGAGGAAAATCGACACGCTGTATATACTTACGTAAGAATGCGCGCTTTTCCCGCCGTAATGTCCTAATTTGCTCGTTATTAATCATAGCTAATGAGACTCAATCTATATACGATGAAATGCGTTTATTTATACGTTCCTTCGTTATTATTATGTAACGTTATGTAACAAGTCGAGTATATATACTTGTAAAAAATTAAAAAGAAAACGGTATTTATTTAAAAAAAACAAAGCCCTCGGGTTAAACGCAAGCTCGCTAATCAGGCATGCATGTATAATAATAAAGACGCGCTGCACTGACGCGGGGGGATCATGTTGCCTGGCGCAGCCAAAAATTTAGATCTTTATCCAGAGCGCGCGCGAGCGCGGAGATAATGCGGCCTTCTTTCCTAACTAAAACGCGCGTCCGGTATGTAAAATACGATCGGCGTATACATCATAAAAGGAGAACAGTGAGTATATGAGAGAAGGGAGTCAAGAATATTATACATACAGCTATACGAAGCAGAGAGACGGAGAGAAGGGAAATTTTCGGAAATTCGCTACGGAGATTCGCTTTACAACCCTCATTAGATCCTATACATGGCTGTCTTATCTGATAAATCCGAAACGCTGCGCTTGCGATATAAGCGAGAGCTACAACGGGTGTTTTTCGTCTCCTCTTTTGTTACAAATTTGACCAGATAATGTTCCGAGAGACGTACACGCGCTTGATAGAAGTAAGAAAATTATTGGCTTCATAATATACTTTGCGCGCCTGAATATATTATTATCAAGCTTTTGTTCTCCTGTAATAAATACATTATGATTATTGGGAACAAGCCTAAGTACGGATATTATAACCTCTCTGCATATGCGTTCAATCGAAATTTTGTCGCTGTATACGAATCCTCTACAACGGGATATATCGAAGATATATAACTCTCGTGCATCCAGTGCAGTCCAGGGAAGAGAAAGGATGAAAAATAAAAAGAAAGGAGTCTCTCGTGGTATGCAGAGCAGTCCGGCGAATAATCGATGATCACAGTCATAATAAGCGAATGGCCGGTAAGAGGTTAGCTGCTTGGGGTGCACCTCTCTTTCTCTCTCTCATACTCCAGGGTGGACCTGTATATATATGCAGATAAAGCGAGAGAGAGCGGCAAGGAACGCCCGGAGGCGCGACTCGCGGAGATCATCTCCGGCTTGGCCCGTAATCCGAGTTGCGCATCGCGTATCGCGTATCCCATCGGAATCTTCTGCGCTCTCTTGTGCAGCTTCGACTTTTGCTCTTAATTTTCTTGGCTTATTTTTTTCATTGTCTCTCTCCCTGTTTGCGACTTTTTGCGGTAGACTTTCGGTGATTATACGCTTTATTTTGTCGAGAGACTATTCCGAGAAAGTGAAATAAAAAAAAGTATACAAGCGATAGTCGTTATATACAGTATATATCGACTGCGATTCAATGTGTTATAACGCGTTTTACGAAATTCAATGCTGCGCGTTAGATAATGAGCGATAACAGGCATTTCATTTTGAAATGATTTTAATTTCAGGCTCCCCGCGCCGTTCGAGTAAATATTATGATAATTCAGTGTTTTAACTCGACAATAAAACGAGCAGTCAGGAGAATATCCAGATTATCAGGGAAAATAAATAATGCGTCCCGCACGTTTCCAGAGCCAAAAAGCACCGAGTGCTGTACCACGTCCGTTATTGATTTTGCACTCCAGACCGAAAAATGTGCAACAGTATATTTTTACTCTTTTATTGAAACAACGGATAACTGGATATATCCTCGTGTCGATATGCCATTTCACAAACATTCAGAATCTAATGAAAACAACGTCGAGTTACTTTTTTGTCTGTATAGTGGATTTTTCGAATTACACGTTCAAATCGACGCCAACATAGAGCATCGAATTTGATAAGTAAAAATTTCAACGTCAACAAAGTCTGAATGCATCAACACCAGCAAACCGAAAATCCAGGACAAGACAGAAAGTTTACCAAACATCCGTATAACGCACATATTATATCCTAGAACGCCCGCGTCGCACACAAAAGGAAAGAAATGCCATTACAGCGAGTCCGCGCAAGCTCTAAGAAAGCTCGAAGAAAATAAAAGCAAAGTATGAAAAGCAGGAGAAAGCGATGGGAATAAAGAAAAAAAAGAAGAATCTGCAGTAGAGAGTGAAAAATAAGAGCTGAAACGAGGGGATGAGTCTCGGCACGAGAACTACGTATGGCTGCTGCTGCTGCTGGCGAGGGTAGCTCGCCAGTGGCGCAAGCGCCCCTCGGGCGACGTCACATCGATTCCTCCGGGAAGAGCTTACAAAATGGCCGCTGGCGGCGTTATTCTCTCTCTCTCCCTCTCTCTCTTCGTTTCGCCTTGCGCACACTACTGTGTAATACACACCCCTCTCTCGACGTCCTCCATATGCATGCTCGCTCCCCGCATTATCAGCTCGCGAATAAAGTCTGTGCGCGCGATCGGAACTTGCATATGCATGTGTCTGTAGCCATGCGAGAGATGCTCTGTGTGTATATGTGATGGGGTTGTGTATACAGCCGTTCGATCGTGTGGAACGTATGCTTTACGCCCGATATCTTTTTCGTGTGGTATATGTATCTATAGTACGTGTGCGCCTTTTTGCGAAAATCGCGAGGGATGGATTTTGGAGAGGGTTCGTTGTTCTGAGCGAGTTTTCGTTTGATTGGGTTCTTTTGGTATATTGGTCGGTTGGGGAAGAGAATTTAATATTTTTGTTGATTGATTGTTGTTTTGCTATAAGTGGAAGTATCGATGATTCCAGCTTCCTGTAATTCAGTCTGGATTCAGTTTCCCACTGCTGGTAGGATACGTGATGTATATTATATAAGCTCTCATTCCAATCACTCATCGAGATGAATTTCCTCTAACTATACATCAGTCGGCGTTTCCCAGAAATAATACCCATCATCTCGCTTATTCCTTTACCGATTCCCGCAATTATTGATACACAGCGAGAAAACAAAGTGCACGTACAAATGATTACAAACAACAACAACAACATTTAAAACGAATTAACCAATTTCCAGCTCAAACTACAGCTTTTCATCTCTATCAGCAACGACACAAGTCTCGCAGCAGTAGCTCAGAGCTTCCGTGTCACTGCAGCAGCATCACAGCTCTTTGTGCTGTTCTCCCGAAGCGCATCATGCAGCGGATGCGCGAGCCGGAGGAAATCGATGCACTATACCTTGGAAGACACGCCGTCACCGTTGGAAAAGGAGCCAACCAAGCGAGATGAGGAAGGAAGGAAGGAAGGATGGAAGGACAGAGACGAGAGAGGGAACGAAGACGTGAGGCACAGGGCCGAGAGAGAGCCGAGTTATATACCATCGTGGAGGGAATTGAATTATTAACCGGGCCAGAAGGTGCAGCCTCGGGGACGCGAAACGAAATATCGACCCGGGGCACCAGCAGCTCGCTGAATATATACAGCGTGTACTGTATAGATATACGCGGTTGCTGCTGGTATAGAGAGAGAGAGAAGCGAGAGGTATTAGGAGTCAAAATGCTAAATTGGTTATATGGCCCAAGCCCTTCTTCGCTCGACTTGACTTGCTTCCACTTGACTTCCAGATGCATATCATTGTTCGCCCCGAGAGAGAGAAGCTACTCTGCTACCCGACGGGAGCTTTATCAACTTCGAATGAAGCGCTGTATGCCGAAACGATTCTTTTCTATATCAATATATTCTCTTGATATATAACGGAGTGATTCTGAGGTATACGTATATATTATTGCAATTTCCGAGTTCAATAAAGCATCATTGATCCTTAACAATCAGCCTAAAATTGATGCTTTCGAACATATAATACACGCTTTAGTAGAAAAAAGGAAAGCAACGATTAAACTCTTATCGGTATACATACCACGTATAACAGCAGCCCTTATATTCTTTCGGTTTTAACTCGCGGCGATATCGCGGATTATAATACTCCCGGCGGTCTTAAAATCCGCATCCGAAAAGCGTAAATAACCTTGAGAGCTATAAAGAAAGCTGTCGAATAAAATAAGGCCACTTTATTCGATCGCCAGAGAAATCGTCGTTCGCGCGTAATTGGACTTAAATATTACACCGCGCCTCATTCCAACTGCAGCAGCTCATTTTTCCCGCCAAGAGAACATACTCGAAAGACGAATTTGCTCATACCGAGTGGGAAGACGAGAGAGAAGGCGTTAGGTTTTTATTTTTAACCGCTCGGTTATAATAAAGCGCCGTGGCTTGTTTCGCGCGCGTCTTCTTCATTTGCTTCGGCCGATTGATGGCTTCAATATGTATAAGCCAGTGTGTGTGCGAGAGTCGAGGAAAATATTTTCTGATTTGTGAGTTATATTGCGAATTTTAAATAAACGGTAGGCATTAGTATTAATTAAAACTTGGGGGGAAATTATAATTTTAACTGAAATTTTCTTTTTATATAACTCGAAATTAACGCGAACATATCAGTCAGCTCAATACGCGGACATAACAAAAAAGCACAGCCGCTTTTATATATATATATATACATATATATCGAGCCCACAGTGATTACTTTTACCGCGTTTTCAAAGCTCCCGTCAACTCCACGTTCGTTTCTTCTTTCTTTTCTTTGTCTTCCAATCTCTCATCCACTGTACCTCCTCGTACATCTGACATTATTTCCTGTCTCGTCGTCTCTACAGCGACAATCGCAATGTCGGATGTTTTCGTTGGATGCGTCGAATATTGATTTTGCAACCGAGTCTAAATGTAATACTCGATGATATATTTTATATTTTATTTTATTTTGCATTTTGTCTGCAATTGTATTTTCATTTACTTTATGCACACGTATAATATACTGAGGGAATTTCGTGATTCCGTAGTTTATGCACTTTGGTCGAATGTGCATCTATGCGGCATGTTTATCTGTCTATTATCTGTAGGCTGTTGATGTAGGACTCGAACAACAAGCAGTGTGCACTGCTATGTTACATACATATCCGTATTCAACGTTGCCTACGATAATAAGAGCTGCATAATGTGGCCAGCCACATCAGTATATAGCATAACGACCAATTATTTGGACTTTCTATTTATAGAGACCAATTCAGGTGATCGTGTTGATGATGATGAATAGATGATGAATGAAATCATTTAATTCAGCAGTTTGCTGAAAATAAGTGGTCTTCTTTTCAAGGTATAAAGAGTTTCATATTATATTATCCAAATTCAATATAAGCTAAATGCGTGCATTTGAATATTGCATCACGCATATATTTGCTTAACTCATGAACGTTAGCGCACCAGAGCAACTAATCAAAGTCAATCACGAGTAGATACTAATCAGCAATCAATCAGCAATTAACTGTGCCATTAATCATCAAGTTTCATGAATTTCGTAAAATAACCGAATCATCAAAGCCAATCCACATTATCTCATTTAGTGTATCAAGGACGTGTCTTTATATACTAAATAGCGTTAAGTCTTACTTAATCGCGGAAACCTAACCTATAACCAAGTCTCTGCGGTATAAAAATTGTTTTTTTTTCCTACAAAACTAGTTTCCTATAGATACACAGTACTTCAACGGAAACATTAATCTTCGAGTTCATTAAAGCGCCGCCTTTACTAAAAAGTTAATCTCTCGATATCCGATCAAAATAAACTAAATTACATGTATGTCCGCGCAAGGCTCTGATTGATTACAATCGACATCAGCAGTTAAAGCACATGCATAGACCAATATTTCAAATACAAAACCATTCTACAACTATATTTTCAAAACAGGTTCTATAATAATAGATATATAAAAATCCCAAATTATTCAATAATCATAAGTGCAGGAAGCTCTCCCGATACCCGTATAATCGGGCGGACGACAGGACAAAAGACGGTTATTCTCATCAGGCTGTTCTCGCTCATCCAGATACACAAACAAACTCGGACCGCATGTGCGCATCGCAGCCGGGGATGCTCGTCTCTTGCTGCATTGTTGCTGTCGCGCGATTATGTATACCCTCCCCCACAGCCTCCAACGTGAACTGTCTGTGTGTACGAGCGAGTATACACCTCGAAAAGCCGGGTTGTACGCAGCGATCGCTGCTGCTATTGGTTGTGTGCGATATACTCGTATAGATATATAGCATATTGGCGGACGCGCGTTTTTCCTCCCTCCTGTCTATCGGTAGCCGTATGTATGCAGTATAGATATGTTGTGTGTGTATATGCGATATAGCTTGCAATTTCTTTCGTTTTCCCCTTTTATCCGTGGCTTTTATTTTCTTTTTTCATCGCTTCTTTCTTCCTGCGTGTATGCGAGCTTTGTTTATGTACTATTTTGAGAAATTTTAGAAAACATTGACGGAGTTATTGCGGTGTTCGAATGTGTATATAATCAAGTGCAAATGTTTTAAGAATGACGCCTATAATCCATAATTACTCGAGTCAGTAGTAACAGACACACTCGTGCTAAGTACCTGCATTATACACTGACAATCTAAACGTAGTTATATATACCAAAGCAAAAAAAAAAGAACTGCGTCCATCGTATATACCATTTCCGAATTATATCTATCGATAGAGCGCGGAGCGCACAAATGCATCAATCCGCAAGCGCAGCCTTGACTGTGTGTTCGTAGCCGCTGGATTGCTCTCTTTCACTTTCTCTCTTTGTTATCCCATCCCTCCCTACATACTCCCACGCTTGTACGCACATATACACATACATATACACATCGCTCCCATATACGTATACCTGCACATAGCTCTCCGTTTTCCCCTCTGCCGATGCCGCGTATAGCTGGAGAGTCGGCTGCGCGCTTACCCTCTTCTCCCTCAATTTCTCTCTGTATCCCGCGGGCCAGGAGCAATCGTGATTTTGCCTCTCTCGCTCCGACGCGCAATGTAAACCGTCGAGCAACATGTGAGAGAGAGAGAGACCAGATGTACGCAGCCGCTTTTGTGTCCTGCGGCCTCTCGCGAAATTCCGCGTACATACACACACACTCTGCACTATAGCAGACGTTTTATGCTCGCGACAATCGCAATTCACGAAATGTCGGCTGCTGCAGCAGCGCCGACAAGTATATACTGCGGAATGAAAATACAGCCGAGCTGTGACATGTGCTGAAAAGAGCGCCAGGACCAGGGAAAAACTGGCGAACGCTGCGCGCGCGCGAGTGACACCTTTTGCTCTCGAGCGACGAGCGAGGTGAGTTTTATTAAAAACGCGGCAGTAGCGTATAAACTAGTTTTGACGTCAAGTTTCGAGAGAGTTCGCTTTTTGGGACTGCTGTTGCTGTTATATTACTTTTGGCGCATATGGCTTTGTTGAAGGTAGCTTTTTTTTTGTTTCTAAACGATTCGGAAAAATAGGTTTAGTAATTACTTGAAGTATTTTTTTGTGATTGAAATGAATATTGCTGTTCTGGATTGTTGATTCACGTAACTTTGCAGCAAATTCATGTTATATATCCGTGAAATCACCATCAAAACACTATTACGTCACTCAGGAAAGCATAGACACATCCTTCACTCAAGGAGAGCCGCGCCGATAAAAACCGGTAGCCGATCGTCGGCGAAAAGGACAAAGCGTGGACTCATCTCTCGAGTACACACACACAGCGAACCTTTTTTCCCCAAAACTGCGTCGAAAGGATTACCTCGATGGCCCCTGCAATGCTCGCATCGTCTCTTTCTCTTTCTATCTATACCACCATCCCCGGGGCGGTTCTCGGTCGCGCCATCTGTTTTCGGGTAAACACGCGGCTCGAGCTGTCTCGCTCTTTCCGGGGGTAGCCTCGAGACAAAATTCAATTTGGCCGGATGAAGCGTAAACAAGCCGGCAAAAAGAGAACGCGCGAGGGACGAATGCGCGAACTGCGTGTCTATATAGGTATATATTTCATATTGAGACTGCGAGAGATTCGTATATATATACGCAATTCATGCTTCTTTATTCCGCAAGGATTCTTGAATTATTCAATACCGACGCGGGCTTGAATTTGCGGCCTGTCGAGAAATATTCCCGGATGCTTTATTATAATTCGTCGGCGTGGAATTATTTGGATTTCGTGGAGTTTATCTGATTTTAAGGCGTTTTTTAGGGCGGACATCGTGTTTGGAAAATCATTGTGCTGTGCTTCTTGCAGTAATTAGGTTAACATCAATTAGTTGTCTTCATATTGTTGCTATATATCAGCGCGCAATAATATATCTGAAACTTTAAATCAAAGTTTATTTCTGTTTTATCTATATATAAAAGGGAGTCAAAATTAAGTATACCAATAACGCAAGTGTATATTTTGTTTAATATCCGTCGTTCGTACCGAACAATTTTCTGAATTGATTTTCGTGTAATATATTTAGAATTGACTTGTTTTCGTTATCTATAAGATAAGATTTACACATGGTGGCGAAAACGTATAGTCATAGCAGACAAATTTTTAATTTATCAGATATCTTTACTTGATATAAATCAAAGCTGTACTCAGACAGATCGTCCCGATAATCGGATAATGTTTGACTCAAATATGATTTATTAACTACATATAGCCAAATCTTTGTTTGAGCAAATAAATGTTTGGTATAAATAGTTACCAAATCATATTTGCCTCAGCTAACTTTTCTCTCAGTGGCGTAAAATATTTTGGCGTTTTCGTCTTCTCCCAGTCACGTAACTTTCACTATATACATAATACATATATACTCGGCAACTCGGCTACTCGACGATATGAGTCGTATTCGTATATGATGATTATAACAGTGTGTGCGA
>UCOJ01000957.1:0-52660 GCA_900474305.1 Cecidostiba fungosa | reverse complement strand
TACTCAATCTAAAAACTGGTAATAAACTAGGATAAAAAGCGTTACATCTTGTACCAAAAACTGGCAAAGAAAACTACCTAGTTCTTAGCATTAATACCATTTTAAATGGGCAAATTTCTACCAGGGCATTGACCCCAATAAAACAATACATCTATATCTGCAGTGCATAGCGCGACTGTCAGGCCATTCAGATTTATTATAACAAGCGAGAGAGCGGCACACAGGATCTAGATGTAAAAGTATAGATTACGCAAAGTAGTCGTCGTCCCTTTTACGACCGCATCATCCAATAGATATATCTCAAAAGCGCGTTCGATTCTTCTTTCAGTACCGCATAATGGCAGATCGGACTTGAGGCATCGCGAAGACGTAGAGCCGTCCTGGAGCCACTGGAAAGACGATATCCTGCCGAATGGCGTCGACGCCGAACACATTATACTCGCCAAGGCCAATCAAAATTCTTACGAGGATCCGAGTGAGTATATATTTTATAGACTTATACTTCAAGACCTTCGAGCCTTTGAGAAGAAAAAAATCATTCTGAAAAAGTCATGAGATACATACAATGCGCGCAACGATGCGCTAAACGCTCTCTTGACTTTCCAATCCCATGTAATGTGTCTGCGGCGCGTGTATCTATATATACACGCAAGCGCAGATACACGGGCTACTTCGTGCCTTATCTAATGCGATTAATCTGAGTCGCTGCAGCAGCAGCAGCAGCAGCAGCGCTAATGAAATATGGAAACCTGCAGCCGTTTCAAAACCCACGAACTATTGGTTTAGTAGCTACATGTATATATAATGTATATGCAGTCTCTCTCTGGGATTGAGACTTGTGCGCAGTCTCGCCTTATCTCGTCGGGATATCTATCTCAGGCCGGGAAGACAATCTCAACGCGATCGCGACCTATACGACTCTTTTCTCATTGTTATATACTTTCGCGAGAGAGGCAAGAAAAGTTCCTAATAGCTTTCGGATTGTTTTTCGCGTGTCTTGCGCAATTTAGCGCCGCGCGTGTGTGTGTGTGTGTTGAGCTTTTTAATTAGATTCGTGCAGCTCCAAGTGTTTCGTAAGCAATTGGAGGAATATAACAATAATTCAAAGCTCACTTTTATAATATGTATACGGATTTAATTAAATATATTATTTACGGCTTGTCCGCCGTCGCGCGGGATTTTTAAATATTAATAATATTCCGGCGCTAAGATACAATTGCGTAAGAGAGTTGTAATTTCTAATTGACGGACTAAAAATAAGCGCTTTCGTAATAATGGATAAATTCGCCATATCGCGAGGATTTATTAATGAACGAGGAGATTTGCGTCCCGATAAGAGAAGTCGAGACAAAAAAAAGGGGGAAATTGCTGAAATTCGTTAGATAACCGGCGTTATCTCATCGAATTCCTTCAATTAAATCTCTTAATGACGAATGTCCTGGCCAACGACCGCAGCCGGTTCAAAAAACTCATTTTTCACCAATTACCACTCGTTCCGATCTATTAAAAGCCCTGCGCGCGCGCGAGAGAGAAAGAGATAAGCGCGCCGAAAAAGCTTAATCGAGCACAAGTGCTTTCAAACAAAAAAAAGAATGTCCTCCTTCGAAACGACTTTAAATTGCACGTATACGTTCTTGGACAAAAGACTTTTGCTCTATAAAAGCACGGGATTCCGCGCGCAGTCATGAATAAACGAAAAGGCCGGGTGCGCGTGTGTCACTCTCGAAATAACAAATGGCATGCGCGCGCTCGCGCCTTGTTAACCTCCCGCTTAATTGCCATCAGAGAGTCATCGACACCGGCGCTATACGGATTTAAATCCGCTGCTTGTATACCTGATCGTGCAGTGTGTGTGTGTGTGATATATACATATATACTTACGTGCATTTCCAGTGGAAGAACATTCCAAGGCGGAGAGGCACCACAGCGGCCACTTCCGGCACAGCCAGAACAAGGTCTGGGATCCCCATCCGCAGTACGAATTCACGGCCTTCGGCAGGACGTTTCATCTGAGTCTGAAGGAGGACAATAGCTTCGTCGACGCCGGTTTCTCGGTGAGTCTCAACCGAATCTAAGGAGTTGATCGAGCGTGACTGAAAAAAATAAAAAATAAAATTTGATTTAAGATCCGCGGAAATGTATATGTAATTGGCACATTGCGCATAATACGCGTTGCTAATTGCACATTTTTCGCTGCGATAAACGATCTTTCAATCGGATATATCTGCTCTCGCGCTTGTCGAACGAGATTACAAGCCTAATTAAAAACAACTTACGCGCCCCGTGTCTCGGTTGATAATTATAGACACGCGCGAGCTGCTAATGACTTTTTTCTTGGAAGACATATTATTTTTTGCGCGGATCTATTATCGAGACGAGTGTTACATAGTTTTTTGAGCGGACGACACACACAACCCGTGATTACGTTATATACATATATACTGTGTATACACGAGAATAGAACGAGACATGTCGAGAGTAACGACTTTGTATTCTTTAATTTTAGGTGACGCACATCGGCACAAACACCTCGAGGAGAGAGTATCCGGAGATTCACACAGGCTGTTTCTACAACGGACACGTCGAGGGCGACCCCAAGTCTAGTGTGGCTGTCAGTCTCTGTCACGGAATGGTGAGGCCTCGACGCCAATGTATCCACCAGTATAATTGCAGCCTTATAGAAAAATCTCTCGTGTAATTTTTCGCGCTGCCCCGAAATAGATCGTAGCGGCCGAATGTTTTCCTTCCATTGAGAAAATAAACGCCACGCGCACTTGTATATGACTCATCGACGCTATTGAACGAGGGAGAGAAGGCAAAAAAAAAGAAGCAGCGAAAGCGCAGAATGAACGCGCCGCGTTGTTTAGTTTTGCTCGCTTCCAAATCGAGTTCGGCGACATTGCGCTCAGTCCGTAGGAAGTCGCGACCTTCGGCTAACCAGAGCGTGAACGCGAGAGGCTTTCGTATTAGACGTGTGTAATCGTAAATCAATCGCGGGAGCGCTTAGGAGGGCTTCGATGAATGATTTTATAAAGTCATTCATTAAACACGCGTGTCGGAGTGAATTTCTCGTGGGAGAGAGAGAGAGAGAACACTTTCGCTCGCGCGCGCGCGCGGTTTTGTGTGCGTGGAATTTGATTGATGAGGCGTCGGAAGTAGTTAGCGGGAAATGGTGAAAACGATATAAATCACCGGACGCTACGTATACTTTTTTTTTCAAATAAATAGCGCTCGCGATTCGAAATTTTCGAGCAAAAAGTCGATCGCGTATACCTATATAATATAATGTAATCTGCGGAATGTCAGAGTGAGAGAGAGGGAGAAAAAAGGTTGCACTCAGGCGTAATCTCATAAATTTTTAATGAAAAATCTTTCGACGTATACGTCATCCTTGAGAGCTGTGTATTTCTCGCTTGGCTTGCAGGTAGGACACATGACAACGTCCACGGGAACTTACTTAATTAAGCCCACGGAGCGGTGGACCGATAACGAAAAGCTGCCGGTGGGCTCGCCTTTGCAGCACGTTATTTATCGGATCTCCAAGAGCGAGCTCAAGCCGCCGTTCCCGCCGACAAATCGGACGGCCAACGACTTGCCCCAAGTTGACGATAATGCCGTTGTCAACGAGACTACGCACGAGCGCGGCGTCGTCATTGGTAAGCCCTGCACATTGTTTCTCGCTTGTAATGTCTCAATTTATTATGCAAATTCAGCCTCGATCGGGACACCTTTATAATCTGTCGCTTTATATAATTCCCGCTTTATCTCACCGCTCGACATGTATAAAGGTCTGCTTTTTCCGTGTGCACGCTGCGTAATTTACAATTTAATCGAAAGTTAAAAGATGCGAACAAAAGTATGCAAGTATATAAAAAGCTGACAAATAAAAAAAAGACGAAATTCCTTCTCCGGTGTGTAATCTGCAACATCCGCCGTGATCCAGTCCGACGAGGTGATTGATGAAAGTCAGATGATTAATTATAGACGAGCAAGGATTACGAGGAATTAATTTTCAAAATTTCTCCAAGGTCACGCGACCATTTGAATAATACAAATCCCTTCCCTATAACGCACCGGCGATTATTAATCACATAGCCGCGAAATTTAATAATAACTCTCGAACTGCGCGCGCGTATCACTTGATCACAGCCATTTGGATTGTTCCTACATCAATTACAGCGTCTCGACGATCATTAGTATAAATCCGTCACATATTTATTTCGCCAATGCCATCACAGTATATGCCCTGTATTATCTCTCATCTCTCGTCGAGCAACTTTCCAAACAAAGACTTATATCCGCCGACAGAATAAAAACTCGACTCTCGTAAAGTCCGCTAAAAGGCCGTGCAATAAATCGAGAGAGAGAGATATAGAGAAAAGAGACTTCACGAGCGCGACGCGTAACGGAGCATCAGACCTAAGCGCAAAATATACTCGTCCCGATGCATCGACGGAACCGGTCCAAGATGCACCGGCGCTCTTCGAATTAGAAAAGGCTTGTGACAACGGATCTCGCGTGCCTGCAGTGCGTAAATTACGCGACAGCCAAGCACTTCCTCGATTGCTCGGCGAAAAACAATACCGCTATAATATAAGCGTTACCTGTAATTACACGGACACTCTCTCGAAAAATATATTGACTCGTTTGTTTCTTCTCACCTTTCGAGGGCGTGAAAGCAGCCTCCGTCATTTCACACCGCATGTGCATATGTATGTAGGTATATCGAAGCAGCTCGTCTGATGGCTCGCGGCTGAGTAATCGCGTTTACCGGTTTCGCTCGCGTCGACCTTCGCGCTCCGTCTCTTTAAATCGGCCCGTGCTTTATACGAATTATATGTATATACGGAAGACATTCATGGCATTTCGTATATAGATGCCTACTGTGTATGTACGTATACCCGTCTTCACGGTTGCACTCGCCGCGGATCTAATCTAATCTCGCTCTCGGCTATTCGCTTAAAGTGCACAGCGCGCTCATCTTTTCGTGCAATAAATTACTATGTACACGAATCCATTAGTCTATCTGACAATTCATTAAACGCGCGTTTAAAGCGACGGCCTTTTATATACTGATAATGAGCCATTGTATATAGACACTTCTTAATTGCGCGATTCTGACTTTAACGATATATTCGCGTTACGTTACGATTTTTCCCGCAATCACACAAATATCCCACTTAACGCAGCTGCATCAGCGAAAATAAGAGAAAAGAGTGTATACACTCGCAGTATAGTCCGGATGATCATCAGGACGAGAATAAGCAGTCGCAAGTGAATTGTGAATCATCGCCAATTAGCTTTATTGTTATTTAGCCGCGGCGAAATCGTTACGGCCGATTGACGAACGAGACGAGAGTCTAATATATAGACAGATGGGGGGACGTCGATCGTCTTTATTATTAACCGGCGCCGCGACAACGTGTCAGCCTCGCGTGCCGAGTTCGCGTGTCTTTCATTTTTTCTTCTTTTTTCATTTGGTCCGGAAAAACGTTCGCGTGCTCGCAAACGATGACTCTATACCGATTGCGCGCCTCTCTCGAACGGTATTCGAGAAACTGCCTCGTCTATTATATCGAGTTTCCGCGATCGTTTGTATGGTAATTCACTTTTATTGGACGACGAGATGAGGGGAAGAGAGTCTATATACGTGTATATTCGGATAACAGAAGGATTGAAAAAAAAGAAGCCGAGGAAAGACCGAGTTGTAAACGATCATATCGCTCGTCGCGGCCCGACAGATCTCGAATCGGTTTCAATTAATCCTACGCGCTTTTTCCAAGAAGCATATACCTATATGCGCGGAGACTATATCTGCATCGCTTACACGCAGTTCGGAAATAGTATATTTACCCTGCGGAGTTCGGCTGAGCGTAAAATGATTAAGAATCGAGGAAAAGCCGTTAAGTTTTCACTGTATAGTACCCGGAAACGCGTGATTATTGGCAAAAATCGACGGACCGCAGTTTTATATATATATGAATCCGAGGAGAACGCATCGTTAACGTTGACCGCCGATGATATATAATTCAACGAGATCCGAGTGTCTTTTAGCATATTATGCCATTTTCATTAGCATAAGCTTCATAACTCCCGCGTCGGTATACCTATAGATAGATATAATATGCAAAAAACAAACATAATATAATAACGTGTCGCGGCGACGAGCTGTCATAAAGACCTGAGCATGAAAAATTTAATAACACTTTCTAATCTAGAAGCCAATTAAAATCTCTCGCCTCTATATATAGTATACGCATACACACAGAAAATCGTAAAACTTACAAGTATATTACGTCACTCGCATATTCTCTCGCTGAAACTTATAAAAGAAGATACCAACAACTCACCGCCATCGTCATCATCATCATCTCGTCTCTTTCCTCGCTTTTTCCTCTTCCCCAGCAATCGAACACCTGTATACACATATATATAGCGCGCGCGCATCGCAAACAGGTGGTTGACTCGACTGCGCGCGCGGTATACACATTACATCACAGGCGGACCGCAATTTTATTATTCGCGCCCGCAGGCGCGAGAATCCTCTCATCATCACACTGCAGTGGTTTTAAAATTAGCCAGCACGCAATCGAGATTTTATGCGAAAAATATACCGGAAATCGGTTCGTGATACCTTTCCTTTTTCATGCTGCATACACACTCTAAAACTTTGCTGCGAAATTCGATACTTGCCAAAAGGAGAGAGAGAGATAGAGAAAGATTCACGCTTGATTTGCTTGCAGACAGCGGCACGCAGATCGCGATCGACGACGTGATCACGGACCTGAGCGAGACGACGCCCGGAAGCAGGCGTCGAAGGCGTGCGCCCTACCCGTTGGATGACAGGTAGGCCGCTCATTTTTTCCCCTGGACTTTGTGCTCTGCTGATGGATGTATATACACTCTTGTATCCTGTGGAAACTTTACGAAGAAATTATCGATTCGTCGGAGAGGAAAATCAATGTCCGAGAATCGCTGTTCTCAGGAAATGTAAATGAATTACCGTAACGTGTGTGTATCTGTGTCCACAGCTACGACGAGGACGGCGGCAGGAGTTTTGCCCTGGAGGACGATCAGAACTCGGATCTCGATATTTACGGCAGCTGGAGAACGCGACGAGCTCTGCCGAGGGAGTATTTCATCGAGATAATGGTCGTGGCCGACGCCCAGATGATAAAATATCACGGGGCCAGTCTCACCTATTACATCTTAGTCCTCATGAACACGGTGAGTGTATAATCTGTATGTAATACACACAAATCTGCATCGGACACACTTCCAGTAAAAAGCCCTAATAAATTTCGTCGAGAAAGAATAACGAATGGCCTCTCTCTGCCAATCGCGTAATTTATGCAAATTGACTTTTGATTAATACGAAGCCTCTCTCTCTCGCACTTCTGGCTGCTGCAGCTGAGAAATGCGATACTCGCTTTTTTTCGGAGGTAGCTGCAGCTCTTCCGCATTTTTATACAGCACCAGCGCACTCACTCGAGTCTTCAGGGCTACTTATCTGCGGGAGAGTAACGTTATACACGATTGTGCGGCGCGCTTGAAAATTATTCTCCGATTGCGCTGCAGTTACACGCGTGATTCACGCTTTGTGTGTGTGTATGGAGTTATAATCTGCCACAAGTCAGCCGCGCGTGACAAATGATCCTATGCGTGTTTTATAAAAGCTTCTCGAAAAAAAAATTCCAGGTCTCCCGGATCTACAAGGACCCGTCGATCGGCAACCCGATCAGCATCGCGGTCATCAAGATCAAGCAGGTGGACGAGGTCTTCGGTGTTAAGCAGAAGGGCAGCGATGGTATTGGCGCCGCCGAGATGCTCCGGAACTTTTGCCACTGGCAGACGCTCAACAATCCAAACGAGCCGTCGCCCGAGCACCACGACGCCGCTCTACTTCTCACTAGGTTTGATCCTCGACTCATAATCTTCGTCTCTCTGGCAGCGCTACTTGCCAGAAACACGATAATCTCCGCACTCTATTTCCGCGTTAGCGCACGCATTCCGCCGCCGACCCTATATTTATACATCCAGGCGAAAATTTCGAAGGCATTATACGTGTGAGAAGAAAACAAAATTCGACTTTTCTTGTTGCGCGCACGCGCGCGTGTGTGTGTATGTGTGCTTCTCTGATATGACGAATCGCTGGATTGTGTGCAAACACGAGGATCCGCTTTCTCGCCTTATACTGCACTCGGAAGAATATATCCACTTTATACTGCACGCCCGGCCGTAAATGTTTCCATTGCCGACTTGTATCACTTACGAAACCATAAAATCCGGGAAAAAACGGGCTAAACAAAAAGTCATAAACGTCAGCGTAATATACAGCTTCATATAGAAGACCAATAACGACACGCAGCGGCCGCAAGATTAAAGGCCCCTCTCGTAAGCAACAATATATATATATTTATATATATATGTATGTGTGTGTGTGTGTGCGTGTGTGTGTGTGTGTACGTTGCTGTGGAAGGAAAACATCGCGGAAAGCTCTCGCCGCATAAAAATAGCCGACCGGCCGGCAAAATAATATTCCCGCGCCGCCAATTTTTCACCCTCGACAAACTCGTACGTCAAAACACTGCGTTCCGTTATCCTTGCCGGAAGTATTCTGCGCAGCTATATATGATAGCGACGGAATGTTTACTTTTAATACAAGAAATAATATTTTCTCGTTCCTCGACAGGGAGAACCTCTGTCACAATCCAGGAGAGAAGCGCTGCGACACGTTGGGTCTAGCTGAACTTGGCAGGATGTGCTCTCCAGGCTCGTCTTGTGCCATTGTCTTGGCCAAGGGCTTGGCCACCGCCTTCACCATTGCCCACGAGATCGGCCACGTGTGAGTATAATATGCGCATTTCGTCGCGCGAGAGGCGGTGATATACTGCGCTGGAAAATTATGACGAGAGACCCGAGAGTCTTGTATATATATAATATATATGCTATTCCTGTGTAAATAACAATTTTAACGAGTGTCGCCCTTGAAGTTGGACGTTATTATTTAGAGTGTGTATACGGTAAATTCGGGTAAAACGAGACGCGACAGCTAGAGAAAGTTACGAATCGGAAGAAGAAGTGCATAATTAAGTTGAGTATAATATGTTCGCTTTAATCACGCGCTGGACAGAGTTACAGCGAGGGATAAATCTCGCTGGATCTTGGACTCGGTTTCATGTGCATGTGCTCGGAGGAGCGTCGGATAAATATTAAAAGTCGCACGCGCGTAGGAAACACGAGACTGCAGTCGACTGCTTTTTTTCTTCTTTTTCCTGCAAATAAGACACGCGCGCTCGCGAGAATTTCCTGTGTGTGGATGTTTAAGTAGTAACAGTCGTGCGCGGTGAGACGGGACTGTTTGGAATTCAGTTTCTAAAAAAAAAAGAAAGAAAAGAAGAGAAAAGTGTCTTGCGATCGATTAGAAAAACAATCGTTGCGTATATGAAAGTTTGCCGATTTATTTGTCTTCCGAATCCGTAAAGTGGAGCCGGGCTAAGTAGGTCATTTTCGGCGCTAGCGTATGTTTATTCAACATTCCCGATCAACACGCGCGAACCATTTCCTTGCCGATATAAATCCCCCGGGGAGATTGAGCGAGCGCGAGAATAGAAAAGCAAAACAGCAAAAATCAAGCCCAAGGGCTCGTCGACGCGATAGTTTACAGTGGCGGCTATTAATACCGCTCCTAGTGCCAAAGTCAAAGTCTCCGCGGTGTGTAATTGCGAGTTTCCGCGAATTTCACTGGAGAGACTGTTGTGTATGTGTGTGTGTGTGGTGTATATATACCTATGTATTATATGTTCGTGTGTATAATAATGGCTCTGGTTATTGCAGGCTAAATATGCCGCATGACGACGACCCGAAGTGCACAAAGTTTCAGGACAGCTCGGGCGTGCGCAACATCATGTCGCGGATGCTCGACAAAAACACCGTGCCCTGGGAGTGGTCCAAGTGCTCCAGACACTACGTCACCGAGTTCCTCGAGTCAGTACAGCTATATATACACAATACGCGTCTATGTTGATTTTTTGATTTATTCTCAGCCGAGTGGGTGGATAAATGTGCGCTGCTGCACCTTTCGCGAAATGGAACGGCGGCTGCACTATTTTCACTTCACTCGGTCTATAATCAGAAGCATCTTATGGTGTATGGGTATATATGTGTACGTATAACGATTTCACATCTGGCATTTCACAGCGCGGGCCACGGCAACTGTCTGCTGGACGAGCCGCGCAACAACAAGATCATGTCGCGGTCCCACGGGGGCCGACTGCCCGGCGAGGACTACTCCGAGAACAAGCAGTGCGAACTCGTCTACGGCACCGGATCCGAGATCTGCCCGCACATGGTGAGCGATGGTAAGTTACGACGTGAGAAAACCCATGAGAATAAATCAAGCCGAGAGAAGAGAGAGAGAGAGAGAGAGAGAGAGAGAGAGAGAGACAGAGAAAGAGAGAGAAAGAGCAAAAAAGAGTAAACGCGCGATTTATGTAGCGGAGGGGGATTGCAACGGATTATACGCGCCTCGAGAAGCGTGAACGCAAGGTGGAACGAACGGCTGATTGAAAAGAGCGTTAATGGATGTACTTTGTGAGCGCGCTGCTGCACTGAAGCTTCACGGGTGCAATGGATTCGTCACGGGCCGCTCATCAGTGAATGCGCTTTGATTTTTTAATAAGGCTACTTTTTTCGCGCGTAACGAGCTGCTCTTGTAAGCGAAAGCGAGATGATACTCATTCCCGTCACCCTCTTAAACCTGACGTAATCTACAAGCGTGTTCGTTACCGGCTAGGCAGTATGCAAGAGGTTGTGGTGCACCGTGCCGTACTCGGATGACCGGAGCGAGCAGTGTCACACTCAGCACATGCCCTGGGCGGATGGTACAGTCTGCTGTCCGGGTAAATGGTGTCATCGAGGCGAGTGCGTCTCACGGGAAAACCTCGAGCCCATCGACGGTCAATGGGGCGAATGGAGCAGCTACGGCGACTGTTCTCGGACCTGCGGAGGTGGCATCAAGAAGAAGTCTCGCGAGTGCAACAACCCTGCGCCCAAGAACGGAGGCAATTACTGCGTCGGCGAGCGTGTGAGATACCGCAGCTGCGGCACCAAGGAGTGTCCTCCTGGATCTCCCGACTTCCGGTGAGTTCTTTTTCTTTTCGCGGCTCATTTGAATAATATCTTGGACTAAGTTACGTGGGTGTCGACGATGTAGGTCAGTCCGACAAATTTACACATTCTCGATCGTTTATCAAAAATATAAATTGTATAGGGAGGAGCAGTGCGCCAAATTTGACAACGATAATCGCAACATCCGCAACCTGGCGAAGAACGTCAAGTGGCACGCCAAGTACACGAGAAGTGAGTATATCCAATGAAAATTTAATTCATTTACTCGTAACAGTTCTGATGAGTGATTCTCCTCGTAGTTCTACCGGAGGACCGCTGCAAGCTTTATTGCCATGTAGCGAGCAATCAGTATTATATGCTACAAGACAAGGTCGTTGACGGAACGCCCTGTGGCCCGGACACCTTCCACGTCTGCGTCAACGGCCAATGCAAGCCTGCAGGCTGCGACCACATGCTCAACTCACCTGCGAGCCTCGACAACTGCGGCGTTTGCCAAGGTGACAACTCCTCCTGTCGAAAGGTAACGGGTCGTTACAATTCCAGTGAGTATGGATATACCAGAATCACGAAGATACCCGCTGGTAGTAGCTACATCGATATCAGGCAGTACGGCTGGATGGGAACCCATAACGACAGTAATTACTTAGGTGAGCTTGTCTTACTGACACGTCTGTTTCTACTTAATCATGGTGACTGGATTTACACACGATTGAATCTTGTAGCTCTTCGACTGAAGGACGCCGGTAAATACATACTAAACGGAAACTTCATGGTGATGCACCGAAAGGTGATCATCCAACCGGGAGTGACGATGGAGTACAGCGGTCCGGAACCTGTTGTCGAGAGACTGAACAGCTCGAGACCCATCCACGTCGATTTGATTTTGGAGGTAAGCGACGAACACTCCATTCTGCTATTGTCTTCTTAAAACGAATTCACTGTAATCACTGTTTCGTGCTCAGGTTCTCTCAGTAGGCAACGTGAACCCACCACAAATCACCTACGAGTACCTGATGCCTAAACGCATCATGGATAGCCACACCTGGAGCCTGAGCGACTGGACGGAATGCGACCGACCCTGCCAGGGTACGACTCGCCGACGCGCTCTCTGTCGCAGCACCGAGAGCAAGGACGAAGTGTCCGAGGACTACTGTCCGACCGACAAGCGTCCTCGCGAGGAGAGAAGTGGTTGCAACAGCCACTGCGAACTTCAGTGGCAGGAGATCCCGAACTCTAAATCCGAATGCTCGAACCACTGCGGTCCGGGTACCCTGATGATCAAGCATCGCTGCGTGAAGATCGCCCTGGGCCGAGGCACGCCACCACAGCCTGTCTCGTCGCACGTCTGCTACCACCTGGAACGACCTCCGGAGAGCAAATCTTGCATTGGACCCTGTAACTTCGCACACTGGCGCTACGGCGAGTGGAGTCCCTGCTCGGTCAGCTGCGGCGACAACGGTATCCAATATCGCACGGCCGAGTGCGTCGACCGAGAGAACAGGACCGTGCCCGAGGACAAATGCCCTGTCGACGGCAAGATCGTCATGCAGGCCTGTGGACAAAAGTCCTGCCCCAAGTGGGACCTTGGAGAGTGGACGCCGGTTAGTATTATAGATACACGTACCGAGAGATTCCAAGAAGCATTTAGCATAATTGCGCGTCGAGTGTGAAAAGCTTTTGGTCGACCTTAGACTATGTTGTTGTCCTTTCACCGAGAGTAAGGTTTCGAGCGTACGAGGTATCCTGCCGCGCCTGGCACGGGACTTATCTACTCGCAGTAGTTACGCTAAATCGCTCTTTGTTCTCCGATTGATAAGATAGAAATCGCTTTTTTAATTTGCAAGGTTAGCGATTTGTCGGAATCGTGCTGGAATAGCCTTCGTAATCCTGATTTATGCCTACATTAACGTTTTTTTTTTTTAAATTCTATTTCAGTGCTCGGTGAGCTGTGGAATCGGCACGAGGGAGAGGCGGCACTGGTGTCAAGTGGATAATCACGTGGTACACAGGAGCCAGTGCAAGGAGCCACCCACGGGGGTCAGGGAGACCTGCGACGCCGGTCCCTGTCCTACGTGGCAGACCGGCGACTGGAGCGCGGTAAGTTTTTTTTTTATATCAGCTCGACGTCAACTAGAATGTGTAAATAAAATAGAAAATTCCTTGCAGTGCTCGGTCACCTGCGGCGACGGAGTAAGGAGGAGAATAGTCGCCTGTAGATATGCCAATGGAACGATCAGTAGAGGAGACTGCAATTCTGCAATCAAGCCCATACACTCGATAAGCTGCTCGTTGAAGCCTTGCCCGACTAAAGTAAATAACATTTTTTTTGCTCGTGATTAAGGGTGTAAAATAAATATATGAATTATTCTCTATGTTGTTTACTTTTACTAGGCTACGTTTACGCCCGTAACTTACTCGTCGAACTTGCCGACCGACGACTTCCCTCAGGTGCATCACGAAAACGATATCAACAATATTATTACATTCCGGTCTGGATACAAATGGTCCGTCGAAGATTTTGAACCGGTAAGTGATTTTCATTGAAGCTTGAAAATCATTCACACAATTACTGTAATACAGACGTATTGTTTTAGTGTTCGAAATCGTGTGGAGGGGGCTATGCCAACCAAATTATCAGATGTATTTCCGTGGAAACTAACAAAGTGGCGCCTGATGACTACTGTGACTCCAAGAAACGTCCAGCAGATAGGATAGCTTGCAATAAACAGCCGTGTCCAACTTGGTCACTAGGAAGCTGGAGTCCGGTAGACAATGAATATAAATTATTAAAAAAATTCACAAAAATGTAGTTTGGTGGCTCTTTTATTTGTTAAATATCGGCAAACTTTTCATTTGTTTAGTGCGATGTCAAATGTGGCGATGGATACCAGCATCGACATGTTGTTTGCCAAGACAAACGCGGTGAAGTTCTAAACGATAGCGACTGCTCAGAAGCCTCCAGACCCAAACACGCCAAGCGGTGTCAGAGACCTCCCTGTCGTCCTAGCAAACACAGCTACAGTTCTCAAGCCGTTGAAGATTACAAGTGGCGCACAGGTCTTTGGAGTGAGGTGAGTATCGCAAACATTTTAATCGCACCCAATTGTGCAAGGCGATAAAATGAAAGTAAAAATATTTTTCATAAACAGTGTTCGGTGAGCTGCGGCAGCGGTGTGCGACGTCGCGAGGTCACCTGCCACCGCATCAACAGCTTCGGCTGGGAGGATCCTACGCCCCTGACGAGCGGCTGCTCCCTGCGCGACAAACCCTCGACGGAGCAGGTCTGTCGCAAGGGAGGCTGCAACGAACCCTTCTACTGGGTGCCCGGCAACTGGAGAAAAGTAATAAGAAAGCCATGAGAGAGGCGCAGCAAGGTAACGATTAGACGATCAATGGTAAAAACGCAATATCTGTCATAATTGTAGTGCTCCCATCCGTGCGGCCGCAAGGGCAGGCAGTCCCGGCGGCTCTTCTGTCTCGATCGCCAGGGCAGAAAGGTCAGGCGGCGTCACTGTCCAATTAACCTGCGACCGCAACGCAAGCGCAAATGCAATCCGCGGCCGTGCACCGGGCCTACCTCGTGCCTCGAGGTGCAGAGTAGATTAAAGACTAACATTGACGGCGAGTACACGTTGCTCGTCGGAGGGAGGTATATGTCGATTTACTGCCACGGAATGGAGAGCCATGAGCCCCAGGAATATCTCACTCTGCCCACCGGCGAACGAGAGAACTTTGCTGAGATTTACGATAAACGGTACAATCGCCATTACTTGCGAGGCATATCTTTATTTTAGTATTAACTAGACCTACTTTGAAAAAATGAGTAGAACGCTTTTGCTTTCAATTGGAATCGTTCGAGCTATCGGTAACGTATAAATGTATGGATGGACTGTTTGTTTTTCTGGAAAGAAAAAATATTTTTTTTTTAGTCTAAGTAGATTAGTCATGTATTTGTATACGTGTAGCCAAGATGCCTCTGTAGCACTAAAAATGTGACAAGCAGTTTGGGAATAAAAAATTGTATCTTCACTCAGTAACTAATAATAACGTAGTAGTTAGAAAATTTACTAATACTTAGTGTACGTAGTTGCGAATATTAATTTTCATTACTTCGATTATTCATACCGATATTTTATGTTATAGACTTCAGGATCCAAGTACATGTCCTTATGATGGAAGAAGAAACGACAGTTGCCAGTGTATGTCAGATTCAGTATCGATAGCTGGAAGATCGATGTTTCAAAAAATTAAAATCAATGTTCACACTTTGCACATCATAGGTATGATGAACTATATTTATAATATCATTATATTACAGAAAAATACGAGTATACTATTAATTCTTTCGTAGCTGACGACTTCAGATTCGCTATGAAAATCGGCATGAATAACATTGAATATGGAAAAGCTGGTGACTGCTATAGCCAAATAAATTGCCCGCAAGGACGATTTGGAATCAACTTGAGCGGCACATTCTTGATGCTATCACCAGATGTCCATTGGCCAAAACAAACGAATTCGTACACCAACATTGAAAAAATAGTGCGTATAATTTGTGTAATTGAAAGTTTAATACTGTAAGAAAATTTTGTTAAAATTAACGCTATATTTTACAGACTAATCAACGAGTCGTTGGGACGTGTGGTGGATACTGCGGATTTTGCACGCCTTCTCCTAGCCTCAAGCTGAACGTTTTACCGCCTTAAGTCTAAATTAGACAGCAAAATGTAATGCATTTGCTGATGGTTATGATTATTTGTTGATAATATAGAAGAATACAAGAAGAATAATTCATAAGAATTTTCTAAAAAATCTTCGTAATAAAATGAATGGCAGATTATTAAGAATGTATAATGTCGGTGCCATAAATGTAACCAAACGCGTCCTATTTGTTGTGAATGAATGTGTGTATATATATATATATATTTTACTTCATTAGTCTATTCGTGAAAAAGTATTTTGTATACTAAGAGTATGTAGATAATACTGCTAACATAGTAACGTAAATCGTATTTTAAACTGTTGCATTTGATTTCATATAGAAAACGAATTGCACTGCCTTCATCGTGAGAAAATGATCGATCATCGAATTTGTAAGGTTCTTCACCAGATCTGCTTAGAAAAATCTCATAAATAGTTTTGGAATGAAATCCAATCTTATTTATTATTTAAATATAATTAATCTTTACTGCCCAGCATAACTTTTTTTATCATCATTCTAAGATGTAGTCTCAGCGAGAAAAGGGACTTGAACACATAAAAATGTGTCTGTACTAGTCATTTGTTCCAGGGCGCTTCTTAGAGCATCAAAAGTTCTATTAGCAATTTATTCACGAGGTGCCAGAAAAATTTTTAAAAGTATTGATTTTGTAATTTTAAATGAAACTACTATAATAGGCCATTTTTCATTTATAGTATCGGGTTAAAAATAATAATAGATTGTCGTGTTCGCAAAATACAATGCAAGAGACTCTCTAATGAAATGTAAAGGGGTAACACTGCCAATTTGTATGTAATGTTGCCAATTAGATTAGTATTTATTGTATACCTTATACATTTAGAAAATGATAAGAAATTTATAATATAGCATTCGTATACATATATAAATATATCATTTAAAATGTTTTTATAGAAAAATTAATAAAGGCATAAAATAAAAACTAATTTTATATTCATTCTAGAACCCTACTATTTCTTTAATATATTAATACTAAAATATGCAGTAATTCAAAAAACCAGTGAGTAAGGAATTGCAAAAAAATATTCATTACTTATTACGAAATAGAAAAATAAAATAGTTGAACATGTTTCAAATACATTATGTGCTTGGTTACGTAGTTGCGCATATCACGTGTGCTATTTAACTAATAAATACCTACACAAGCAAATCTTAAGCAGGTGTAAGCGCGAACTAATTGCCCTATAATAGTTATAATTCGATTAGTTGTAATTATAAGCTGAAATAAAATTTGATATTGTTTCAGTTACAAACTAATGGAATTAATAATTTAAAGTAATATTTTTTTTTATTATTTTTGTTAAATTTTCATACCTAAAAAGTCATATTTTTACAACATCTAAATGTTGATACGCCGATTTTATCAGTAATATGAAGAAGTCTTTAAATACATATTAATTAAATCAAATACGTGATAAAAGCTTTTTCGCATTCCAGAATCCACGCGCATGCGTAACCGTGACACTCAATCAACTCATAATATATAGGTATAGCCGTATTATAGGTGTACCGACTGCTGGAGATAAAGATGAAAAGTGACCTGTGAGGGGTTATCTTGGAGCTATATACCCTACTCTTTAACGCGCAATTCAGATAATAAACATGTTATTCTGATTTAATTACATAAACTGCATTTTTATCCAGCTTTGATAATCGCTCATCTTCTGCACGTGGTTTTTCTAACGAGATATAAGGTTAGAGTCAGTGAGCATCTCATTTTACCCGCACGTCAAAGTGAGTGAGAAAAATCATCTACACACCTTCAATCTGTAATCTTTTAGTTTTAAGATTATAATATTTCCGTTAAATATCTCCTGAGATATCTAATAAGAGTCGCAGTGTTTTTTTAATTTCATACCGCCTGTTGTCACGTTGAAAGCTTCTGCTTGGCTCTCGATAGATTGATAAGGTAGGAGTATTTGCGAAAGATTGTAGGCAATAGAACTGATAAATTAGATTATCGACTACCATAATATCAGATATTCTTGGCTGGGGGCAAAGACAAGTCTATTTTTCTCTCTTAATTCTTGTATATTCTATAATAATATAGAATATAAATTGTTTAGAAGAATTGACATAACTCAAGATGACTACTGTATTCACTGGAATTGAACTGGGACCACCCATTGAAGTCTTTGCACTCAGTAAAGCTTTTACAGATGATCCACACACACCAAAAGTCAATCTAACTATTGGAGGTAAGAATATTATTTTATCTGGACATTCCAAAATCTCTATTTATAGACCTAATAGCTTCTACAAATTATATTTCACATCACTTTTAGTATACTGATACTTACATTTTCTTAAATTAAAAATGATTTTTGTTTTTAAAAATTGTCACAACTGTTTAATGTGAATTGTGCTATACACATTGGGAAATTTCCTCAATTGAGCAGAATGAATGACCTTCGTGCTATGTGTACATTATGCAATATTAGTTGTAAAAGCTTGTATATTTTATGCCTGATTTAAAAAACTTGGAATTACTAGAAAATAAAATGTCAAAATACAACTATTGTTAAGATTTCTGGCTTAGGTACAGCAAATATGTAACTGTTATAATTTACAAATTACAGCTTACAGAACAAATGAAGGCAAACCATGGGTGTTGCCAGTAGTGCGCAAGGTTGAATCTGCTTTAGCTGCAGATGAGACTTTAAATCACGAATATCTTCCGGTATTAGGATTAGAAAGTTTTAGTCAAGCTGCTACAGCCATGGTTTTAGGAAAAGACTCTCCAGCCATATCTCAAGGTCGAGTGATTGGAGTACAAACACTGTCTGGTACAGGAGCACTCAGAGTAGCAGCTGAATTCCTAGCTCGCATTTTACATTTCGATACGTTTTATTATAGCAAACCAACTTGGGGTAAATAATTTTGAATGTTTTCAATAACAACTTTTTATATATGTCTAAGAAGATGTAACAGATAGTATTTATTACAGAAAATCACAGATTAGTTTTTTTAAATGGAGGCTTTAAGAAAAACTGTGAATACCGTTATTGGGATCCAAATACTCGAGGCATTAACTTAGATGGTATGCTAGAAGACCTGAAAAATGCTCCGGAAAACTCAGTCATTATTCTTCATGCTTGTGCACACAATCCTACTGGATGTGATCCTACTCATGAACAATGGAAAAAAATTGCTGATGTGATTGAAGAAAAGCGTTTGTTCCCACTATTTGACAGTGCTTATCAAGTTAGTAAATAAAAATTTGTCAATATCAGGTACAAATCTTGTAAAATATATACTGATTATTATTTTAGGGGTTTGCAAGTGGAGATTTAGATTATGATGCTTATGCTGTGAGATTATTTGTTAGTCGAGGCATAGAATTCATATGTACTCAAAGTTTTGCTAAAAACTTTGGATTGTATAATGAAAGAGTAGGAAATTTTGTATTAGTATCGAACAGTACCAAGCTGATTCCTGAGATGAAATCTCAATTGACTCTCATTGTAAGAGGAATGTACAGTAACCCGCCTAACCATGGAGCTAGAGTAGTTTCTACAGTACTCAACAATCCTGAACTTTATGAGCAATGGTAAATATATATGTACCATGAATTTCTGAAGAAAAAAAAATCAAAAACATACTAACAATTTATTTTAATGATCAAAAACAGGAAAGAACATATCCGTACAATGTCTGGAAGAATCAAAGAAATGAGAAAGGGTCTTTATGAAAGATTACAAAAATTGAAAACTCCTGGTACCTGGGAACATGTAATAAATCAAATTGGAATGTTCTCTTACACTGGTCTTTCAGGTAAAACTATTTTAATTTAATATTATTCAAAATGAACAAAAATCACTAAAATAGCAATTCAATAATTTTTTTTAGAAAAACAAGTAGAGCATTTGATAAAAAATTATCACATCTATTTACTGAGAAGTGGACGAATTAACATGTGTGGTATCAATGAAAAAAATTTGGATTATGTAGCTGAGGCCATTCATGAAGCTGTAACAAAACTATCCTAAGAAATTATTTAGACCAAATACACCGTAGGTTTATAAATGTTATAAAAAGTACAAAGCCTTGTTGTAATTTGAGAAAAAATCTAAATTTTTTCGTAAACAAATGTTAATATAAAGTTTGTCATTCTTTAAAACAGAATTTTGAAATATATATTTTTTTATTAAAATTTAAAAAGTCAACTAAAATCAATTAAGAAAACCAAATTGCAATAATTATTGATAAGATAACCATACATCGAATTTATTGTTTGATCCGTTGACTAAAATACGAAATTTAAGTTATGATTTTTATTATAAAATGTAATATTTCTTATAAAAAAAACCAAAGCAACTCGGCTGTATGTATTTAAATTATAGGAGATTAAATGTTATAATCAACTGTTGCCGTATTGCGCAAAATGATTATGAGTAGACAAGTGCAGGTGTGTCAAACAAAACAGAAACAATAAAATACCACAATCTATTTTTACTAATATTGCTTTACATGTGGTGATAATAATAATAGAAAGTTCCATTAAAGAATTCAATAACTAAATACTGCCAAACATGCTTAGATTAAATATTACTAATAATAATTTTTATAATTATTTTCTAAATTAAAACACCAATAGTAAAAAAGGCAGTTATTAATGTGTTTATAATTTTGTTTTTATTTGATATAAAAAATACTTAATTTATTCAAGATATTTGAAAAATTAAAATAATAGACTGCAAAAAATAAATCGTTTGAAAAATGTATCCAATCAATAAAGTGTAAGGGAACAGTCAATGTTAATTATTCCTGCATTTATCATGACCTGAATCTGTATAAATGCAACTATTGTAGCTGTTTAATATTATATACACTATATACATATTGTTATGAGATATTCTTAGAAACTTAGATATAATTTAGGAAATTATAAATGATATTTAGTTGAGAATTCTGTTGAGTATTGATAATAATTAACATGTTAGAGTAGTTTTGTAAAATATACCTATAACAGTTTAAATAATAAACTTTGTTTAAAAATCATAACAGTTTAAAATATTTTATTTTTACTATTATCTACCTATAATGAAACTACTAAATAAAAATATATTTTTAAATAAATAAATTTAATTATCTTAGTAAAAATTGAATCTATATCACAAAGACCATTTTGATACTTTCTTTTTGAACGTTTCTTTCCCATCTGCTTCAACTGCTGTATAATAACCCATTGATTCATACTTAGACCTCATGTATAGTATATAACCCACACATCCAGTCATAGCTATCGCTCCAAGAGCCATTACAATGTTATTCTGCAAAAAATTATAGTTTTCATTATAAGTATGCAAAATTGATACTTGTTTTATACTTAATAATTACTGGTTTGACGTAGAGTTCATAGTTGATTGCTCGAAACATTGGTGAACTTTTTAATGAACGAATGCCATCTCCAGGTGTGTATTTTGGTTCAGTTTTGTCTCCCATTTTTATATTATATTATAAGAAGACTCGTATATTGCTGTAAGAAAAATTAATTTATTTAAGACTACATTTTTCTGAAATTCAAGATGAAACATTTTTTTATGAAGCAAAAGATGTTTTGAAATGACAAGCTCATGAATAATAGATAAATAAGTTAAATAATTGATGCTATTATATTACTTAACAAAAAATTTATTTAAATGGTTCAAGTTGAATTATCAATCATTTTGATACCACAAACTATAAATAAGTAGTAAGTATGTCAAAAACTATACCTGATAAATACGTAAGTAATTTGTCACACAACATTAGATTTAGAATTTTGGAAGCATTTAGACATTCTAGGTTATGTTTTGAACGTTATATGCCAGCAGTAGGTATGTATGACGTCAGAATCAGCTGATACCTTAGACCATATCATCAAATATCATATCGTGTACCGATGTATGTACACCGGGCGTGAATTGATTCACGGACATTTAACCAAAAGTTGACCGTGCCTAATATACATGCAGGTGTAATACTGTCTCTTTAACAATAAAAAAAAAACTAAAAATGTTTATACGAAAGAAAACACATTTTCAAAGACGTTTAAATCATTTTACTAAAACAATGGTTCTGGTCTTACATATATGTATATTTCATTTCTGTATATTATATTTTTTTACATACTCTTTCACTCTAATAGACATGTGCACACCATTCACACTCAAACATCCATACTCAATCTAGTTAATATAAATTTTAAACTTTTCACCTCATTGTATTGAACGCAGGAAGCACATTATTTTGAATAACAATTTGTATGCTCAAAGATGACACTTTTAAGACTTGTATAAGACCAAATCCACAGACACAGAGTAATTCAAGCTGTGAAGTACATACATAGTTTTCTTCAAAAATTCTATACCAATATTGTAAAAATGTTCAACTCTTAATTTACGATATATAAAAAACAACTATAATTTTAATTCCTTTTTTTCAGAACGAAAAATCAAAATAGTCGCAATTTTAACTTGCACACACATTAAAGTGATTTTTTTTAAGATTGACCTCCAAAACCACCCATTAAATTACTCAAGCCCCCAGCAGCTCCCTGTTGCAGTTGTCTCATCATATTTTGCAGTCCAGACATTCCACCTAGACATAATAAGCAGTTTAGTAAGTATGTATTTGTTCCCTCAAAATTAACTATAGCAGTATGCTAATTACCCATCTGATGAAGTACACGAGGATCCATCATCTTTGCCATTTGTTGATTGAGTTTTGCCATTTGAGCAGGGTTAACATTCTTTGTCATATCACCACCTTTGAAGAGACCCTTGATTCCACCCATCTTTTTCACGACCGCAGCGAACTTCGTGTACTGAGCTATTAAGTCTTTCACGTCCTTTTCCGTTACTCCAGAACCACGAGCTACTCTTACAATTCTACCAGGTTGTTTGCTGAATAATTTAGCACCGTCTCTACTGTCCAATTCTAAAACACAGCAATAGAATATGGTAAGTATTGACGCGTTGATTTGCATACAATCTTCCCAAGTATAGATTTTTTCTTTACTGACCTGAGTCATTCATACTGTCCATTATGGTCATCAATTTTTTCAACCTAGCCATAGATTCCTGTTCAGTTCCTTTGGACATAAAGTCTTGACTGAATCCAGGTATCATGCCCTAATTGAATATAAAAGATTTCAGTTTAGGAAATTAATATTTTTAAAAATATTTCACTTGGGAAAAAGAATTGAATATACCATAATTTGTGAGAAAGGACCCATTTTCATGATATTTTGGAATTGTTCATACATATCACGTAACGTAAATTGGCCATGTTTAATTTTCTCTAATAATTCTTCGTTATCATCCAAATTTAATTCATTAACTTTATCAATAAGGCCTTCAATGTCTCCCATACCCAGAAGTTTACTGATGAATGGTTTTGTTTTAAAGGGTTCCAAATCATCTATGTGTTCTCCCGTACCCACAAAAATGACGGGGCTCTGTGTAGCAGCAACCCTATTATATAAATATCAAAATATTAAAATTAATTGACAATTAATAAAACGTAAAAAACTTGTTATTATTCAGAACTTACGCTGATAATGCACCACCACCCTTAGCATGGCCATCCAATTTAGTAATAATGATAGAACCAACATTTACACGTTCTTTGAAGGCTTTTGCTTGAGCTTCGCAAGCTTGACCTATAGTTGCATCCATCACGAATATAATATTATCTGGTTTCTAAAAAATTTGAGTAGAATTTTAGCACAATAATATTGTTATGACATTTAAACCAGAAATAAAGAAAGATGTTAACTCACAACTGCATTGGACACTTGCAACATTTCTTCGAACAGGGATTCCTCTTGTTTATGTCTACCACTAGTATCAACAATGATAATTTCATACCCTTCTTTTTTAAACATGTCCACACCATCCTGAGCAATGACAACTGGATCTACTTCTGTATAACTGTAAAATTTGTCAGAATGATAAGTATTAAGTTACCAATTGTTGCACAGATCTAAAAGCTTGTGTTTACCTTCCATAAAATGGAATCCTGGCTTTTGTGGCATTTTGTTTAATTTGATCGTAAGCACCAGCACGGAATGTGTCAGCACAAACTAAACAAGCTTTCCAGTTCTTCTTCAAATAATGGTAGGCTAATTTTGTACAAGTTGTAGTTTTACCAGAACCCTGCAGACCGACAAACATAATAACATTTGGTCTTCCCTTCACTGGTTGATACGCCTTGACTCCAGGATCTATAAGCTGAAAGTAAGAGCAAAATAAGAACATGGTAATCTTCTTAGCACTAAAGGAAATCATCGAACTAAGTACATACTTTGACAAGCTCTTTGAATACAGCACTCTGTATCATCCGTCTCTTGTTGAGACCACCAGCCATGTCATCAAAATCAATGACTGATCGTACATTTTCCCTTAAATTTTTTACTAATCTAATATTAACGTCAGATTCAAGTAACGCCGCGCATATCTCCTTCAGCATAGAATTGAGCACCTAGACATGAGGAAAAAAGCAAGCCATAACATCTGTTTACATATACGAGCATGATGACACAGGGCCTCATAACCTACCTCCTCATTGATGATCGTCGCATGGCTCAATGAGCGCAACGCGGATGTTATTTTCCGTCCCAAATCTGCCAAAACCATTTTGGCGATTTATCCGGATAACCTGGGAATCGAAAAAGTACCAGACACCTTCTCCGAGTGTACGACAGTCAGATAAGTACAAATAGAGCAGCAGAACAAGGATAAAACTTCACTCTAGCAGTAGTGATACAGTGATAGCAGCTGCCTGATCATATAAAAAGCCACGGCGATCCACCAATTCCAGCGCGTTCCATTGTTCACTGGTAGTAAGTAAACGGATTTGACAACATTGCACTTGCAGCACACCATCAGGTATCCGTGGGTCAGTAAGCCCGATACACTGTTGCCAAATTTATTTACTTACCGCGAAAGCAAACATTCGACATTGGAACGAGTGGAATATGAGACCAGGTAAAATATGAAAGCGGACCGAATTTAATTAATAAATTAAATTTTTCAACTATAAGTATTCGGCTTGTAAAATTTATAAATATATTCAAGTATAAATGTAGGTTCGGGTAAATTAATGAAGCGTCAAAAAAACTAGCTTTACGAAGGATGACGTAGGTTATATTACTGGACTATGGCGCCAATTCAAGAAATCAATACAAAAATTGTTATAAATGTAGTTTCATTATTATTAATTGATTCTCTTCATACAATTTCTCATTATACTTCGGAATTTATTTTCAATAATCCTAGTGTTTTAAATTACAATATTTTTGCTTTGCACACATTCACACTCTTGACCGTGAAACATAACCTCACTTCTTGTTTACTTTTCCTCGCAACTCCCTTGCTTTGCAGTAACCTTCGTAGAAATAAATTGTAGTGAAAATTCATGTGAACCTCCTCGAAGGATGATCTTACAACTATCTTGACATTAGCGGCTTAATTATTAAGATTTTACAAGTGGAGTAGAAAAAGACTGATCCTTAATTCGCGCCGGGATTCGTGTTCTGTATGAGTGTTATATTGTCTCCCTTGAGCATTATGCGTCCGAGGGTTTTCCTGGTCTTGGATTTGACGTGGTACTCCTCGGCGTCGTCGAGAACGAGGTTCATGTACTCGTCGAAGCCGACAATGTGCCCTTCTATCCGGAGGTTGATGTTCTCGAAGAGCCAGACAGAAACACGTGAACGATTCTGTAGGTAACGGAAGATAAGGTTGATGGGTTGCACCATCACCTTTTGCACTTTCGGTGGTCCCTTGTACGACATTTTGATTGATTAGCTGGTTTTTTACTCAACGAAAAATTAATAACTTTTGCGCTGGAGGCGTACAAACAAGCGCCAAAATCCGGCTGTAACGATGGTGTGGCTGCTGCTGTCGACGGCGACGCTCCGAAAAATGTTGCAGATGGCGCGAATGTCGATCTGGGAACTCGCGCACTCTTATGAATTATAATTTTCCTAAAATTACAATTTTTCTCACAACAATAAATATTTGATTTGCAAACAATGGCAGTACCTACTACTGTTCCGATCCTATCATCATCATCATCCAAGTAGAATTATAATAATTTTTACACTCTCAAATCGTAACAACAAGCCTGTAGAAAAAAAATTATTGCTGACCATTCTGCAAAATGCAAACACTTTTATAACAAATATGCATTTTACCCCTTTTTAAAAAACCGCCAATTCTTGAACATCGATCAATCGAACGTCTGCCGTCTCGATTCTTCTATTATCCTGTATACACGCCGCCACGCACATAATATCGATCGATTCCGCCCGCGCATAAAAAACTTGCCGAGTGTGGGTGTAAAAGTGGTCGCGTATACGGACGCACATAAATGTAACCGGCCGATTCATTGAAAGACTCGGCGTCTCGGCGTGCGCGCGCCAGTACTTATATGTCGATGCGCTTCTCATTACTCTCTTATCCGAGGGAGAAGGGGAAGACTCTTGAGAAAACAGGGAAAAAACACGGTGGCAGCGTCTCTCTCTCTCGCGCATATAGGTGTAAGTACGTATGTACGTACGTACACAAGAGCCAGTTTACGTTCTGCTGGCGGATGAGCTGCAGCGCAGTGTGTATTATTGCTGCGGCGGTCCATATTCTTTTTTTAACCGCGGAAACGGCGCGCGAGCACAGTCGTGTGTAATTCACGGCTCCGCCGCACCCACAAGTGCCTCTGCTGTTGCTACTGCTGCTCAAGCTAGCTGTCGTGTATTATATATACACACGCACTTCGTCTCGCAGTAGAGTCGAATTGGTCGAATAGCGCGTCTTGTGTCTGGATGGCGTCAACGTTGTTGCACGCGGAGCCAGCCTGTTGACTGCTACTCCAATCGCGATTTCGTGTTTTTTTTTTCTTCAACTGCAGCGACGACGATAACAACAACGCGCCGTTACATCACTCCTGTGTGTACAATAATACAACAGTCGCAGCTTTCTTTTCTCAAGTGGGTATCGTAATAAAGGGAGCATGTCGTGGGCGACGAACAACGACAACAACAGGATGAACTACTCGTCGACGTACAAGCTCGTCGTCGTCGGTGGCGGTGGAGTCGGCAAGTCGGCGATCACGATACAGTTCATTCAGGTGAGTCAGTCAGTGCATCTCTCTCTCACTCCCTCTTTCTGTCTCTGACAGCATCAGCAGAACTTATGCGTGCGTGCGCGTTGCCGCGGCCGTGACACGCCTTTTTTCGACTTAGGAGCGTCCGCGAAAGTCTCCCTTTTCATTCACCAAGACTGGCTACTTACTCTCTTGCACGCGCGATGACCTTTTCAGTCATGCCATGCCCTTATACGCACTTATGGCTCTTTTTTTTACCGCACACTCGCGAGCGTTATTTTCTGGGGATTTATGTGTGTGTGTGTGTGTGTGTGTGTGTATAGGGTATACTAATTTTGACTGCTGGGAATTGATTCGCTTTTCTAATTGGACGTCTGCAGAGCCGGACTTCACTTGTTGCACAAATGACGGCTAAAAATGGTCCCATAAAACGAGGCTATCTTTCGAAATTCTTGCCTAATGCGTTCTATATTCGTGTGTGGGGACGGTGGTGGCGACGGCTATAGAAGGGTCAGGGAGAGAGTTGAATAATTTTGCATGGGATATTAATTATGGAGATAGCTACATAGAGATTGTTTCGAAGCCGATATTGCTTTTCTACTAATACTTATACATACTACTGCATCAGGAGGTAGAGACGACGCTTTCACGCGTGTAGTAAATAGACTTGTTTATGTTGTAGTTATAAGGTCTATCAAAGGAACTATTTTAAGAATGCTCCGAAAATTTGGATCAGCCGAATTTATTACTAGACGCGCAATCGATATTTTTAAATGAAAAAAAAATGCCAAGGCTCAGGCGAGGAGTATTTACAAAGTAAAGAATATTCTCGGAGTAATACATACTATCGCAAGCTCGATTAAAAATATACGTTATATTTATTGCTCCGAAATTGATTTCGGAGCAACGTGCACAGTATTGATATACTTAAACGTCCGAGTTTTATCCTTTTTCAGATGCTGCAAAAACTTCTCGCTTGAGTAAATAAACTATCACATATAAACGAACAATCATCTACATGCCATTAAATAATTTACTTTCAAGCTCTCGACTAAAGCAACGAGGAAACCTCCGACAGAGTACTTATTTCGAGTGTCTGCGAATAAAGCTATTAGCCCGCAAAATTTTGACTGCTAAAGCGCGATCAATGCCAAAGTTAATAGGAGCCAAAAAATCAAGAGTACAGCCGCGTCGCCGAATGTTCGCGCGCGCGCGCGAGCGAGAAAATTATGTTTCTATTCTCATCCATGATAATCCCTCGCGCCGCGGGAACTGGTTCTGCCTTCGTTCTATATTATTTTAGGACCTCGCAATTAACGTTATAATTGGAAAAGAATCGACGTTTTCGCGACGACACCCCGTTATATTGCCTCGATCCTTTTTATTACTTTCTCGCTAGCTGATTAATTTTTATTAAAGAAAGTGATCTTATATGCCTTTCCAAGCCGACCTTTGTTAATCGTTACAACTTTATGCTGATTAATTCAATCTTGCTTGATTATAATTACGGTAAAAGCGCTATAAGCCATTTAATTAAAAGATACGAAATTTATACAAGACGAAGCTTTCGTAACGTTATTCACGCGAATCGCACGTATTATTACAAACAAAATCTAGCTACAAAATGTGTTATAATACATACAACTCTCTTTTGATAAACTTATTATTCTACTGTATCAGTCATTCGGATTGTATCTTTTTTTTGTCCAAGCTTTTGAAATAACGAAAGTTTATTGCTAAAGATCGTTGCAAAAGGCGTTGTATGCATGAATGAACGTGTAAAGCTGTAAAGAGAAGAGCAAGCTGTAAAATCAGAGCTGAAATGTGCATGGGCGGCATGCGTGGGCCGGCTTACAAGCAAATATTATAATCCGCCGCTTTTACTCGGCTCGAAACCTCGGACTTCGCTTTGAATGTGTGATATAAAAAAGAAAGAATCTTGTATGTTGCTGTTTTCGCATAAGGTATCAGCATATTTCCCGTAGAAATGCTCATTTAAGGCGTAAGAAATCGATGTTCGACTGACGACTTTTCATTATATTTTGAACGTTTTTTAATGTTACATTATTAAATAAACAAAATATTATTTATTTCAGAGCTACTTCGTGACCGACTACGATCCGACGATCGAAGACTCTTATACGAAACAGTGTGTCATCGACGATGTTCCTGCGAAACTCGACAGTGAGTCTGAAACAATCTTATCGTTGACAAAAAAAGAGAGAGAGAGAGAGTATCAAAAGAAAAATATGACAATCAAACGTGACTTTCTTTTTGTTTCAAACAGTTTTGGACACTGCCGGCCAGGAAGAATTCAGTGCCATGCGAGAACAGTACATGAGAAGCGGCGAGGGATTTCTGCTCGTTTTCTCGGTGACGGATCACTCGTCGTTCGACGAGATCTTCAAATTTCACAGACAAATCCTGCGAGTAAAAGATCGCGACGAGTTTCCCATGCTCATGGTCGGCAATAAGGCTGATCTAGATCATCAACGAGCGGTAATTATATTCTTCACTTTGTTTTTATGAACTAGAGGGATGATATCTGGAAAAAAATTACACTTAGTTATTCTTGAATACAAAATGTTTTTAATGTAAAATTTGAAGTTTAGTTCATCCGACATAATGCCCTTGGCATAAGTATACATTTATTCTTAGCATACTACATAAACGCTTACTAGAAAATTGCACATGATAACAATTTTTAAATCTTTTGTTACGAAGGTCTCGGTGGAGGAAGCCCAGAATCTAGCGCGACAATTGAAAATCCCGTACATCGAGTGTAGTGCCAAACTACGCATGAACGTGGATCAAGCTTTCCACGAGCTCGTGCGCATCGTACGGAAATTTCAGCTGTCCGAGAGGCCGCCATTAAAGCCTAATTATAAGAAAAACAAAAAGAAGTGTTGTGTCTTATAAATATGCCTTTGACAATCATCGAGAGTATGATAGAGAAAAAAAAGAAACGATGAGCATCGAGTCGTTGCTAACAGAGGAATACACTGCGCCTCCGAGACGAGTTTTAGTATTGAATTCATTTTAATCAAAGCGAATGAGGGGTATAGAAAATTCAAAGAAACCTGCAGTCATTACCATTGACCAAGTATATGTACAATAACGTTTCGTGTATGTAAACGAAGCTGAGCTTCCGGCGTGTAACTCTTAAGTTTGCGGCTCATTTTCGAGCCAGCATTGACTTTAAAGTATATATAAACGAAAGATCAATGCAAATATTATTATACTAATGTTAGTACTCGTTTATGTATAATGATGCGTATTAGTAACGTATAATGAAATGTCGAGGGAAATTGATTTTTGCTATGGCTCAACGTTCCAAAGCACAAAACAGTAGATTAGTAGACGTTATAGACATTTTTGATATTATTTTACTGCGTTTTTGCTCGTAATAATGTATAACTTAAGATTTTTTAACAATCAATTAATTAATACTGCTAGGGACGATACTAGGGAATTTTTGAAAACCATACTACTCAAAGATATGCCAGTACAGCCAAATCTTTGAGTATTTTAAAGAATAATTCGTCTTCTCGACTTTTTACACTGCATATTCAAATCCGTACAAACCGTATTTACTCAGACAACCCGGAAGTACTTCGCATTTATACGAAGTTAATTGCTAAAAATATACAATAATGGTTTTTATAGCGCAGACTTTATAATGACCTATTTTATGGAACGAAGACAATTACGTCTTCCTTTTAAATAAAAGTGCAATTAAACGTTTCAAATTTAAGTTTTACCTATTGACTAAACGTATAAAATTCGTAGAAATTTGATCAAATTTTAAAAAGCAGTGTAATACTGCAGTGTCATGCTTATGACCAATTGTAATACGAAAATTAAGTCCGCTCGTTGATCGAGTGGCAGTCCTCATTTATACAAATTATATAAATAAAAATTATACACACGTGAATATGTGAAGTATCATTTAACTCCCGTAACAAACAATATACAATTTATACTGTATTATCTCAAGGGGTCATTTTCAGTACCAGTGAATCAACCTGTCGCGTAGCGAAACTGTACCAAAATGTTTTTCATAATTTTTATATTAAGCGACTGTAACAAAAAAGGTTTGTCCTATGTATTTACAAAATAAATAAATAGATAAACATATAAAATCGTAAAATAAAAATCTCGAAAACATTCTTTGATTATTGACTATTCGCTTCTAAATCCATGTCCGACCAAACTGCCTCCGTTTCGCTTTCATCGGCTGCTTCGTCGTTGTCTGTGTCTGGTAGCCCTTCGCCGACCTCGTACGTAGGGTCTGTGTGTTCTTCGCCAACCGCCATGTAATAAGAAGAGGAGTCCATTGTATTCGAAGTACTTTCTAGCCTGTGCATGCCCTCTAATACCCTCCTATCACCAGGATCGATGCTGCAAAACGTACGGAAAATTTTAATTTAAGTTTTTTAAATGATGAAGTATTAAAGAATTGATAGAAGAGTTTTTGTAGTAACGTGATCGACCTTATTAACATAATAGTCTACTCTTCAGTCTACTCTATATTAGTAGATCAGAAAAAGATAGAAAAATTACATACTTTAGAGCTATTGCATAATGGTCAAGAGCCTTTTCTGCATTGTGTATTCTAGCCCAAAGGTCACCAAGCATTTGATGCAACTTGCAAGTCGGCTGAACTTCAGCTTGTTTTTTCAAAAGTTCAATGGCAGCCTCTAGGTTCATCTCTTGTTCATAAATTTCTGCTAAATAATAAACAGCTGGTAGATACGTTTCTTCTTGAGTCAATGCTTTTTCGAGGAGATTTTTAGCTTTACCAACTGTTACTGGATCTTTCATCAACACAGATGCGTACAACTAAAAGAACAATTCAAGTACAGAGCAAACTTCATGTAAAAAACAGTTCCAATCCAAGGATAAATATTATCATTTAAAATTACCGTGAGGACTCGAGGCGTTGGACCGAGCTGCTTGTATGCACTGCTGGCAATGTTGGAGGCTTCTCTTAAACGGTGCATTCCAACAAAACAATCTGCCAATCCTTTGTGTGCTTCATAGCGGTGAGGTTTTAATTGTAGAGCCTGCCGAAAGTGATGTAATGCATCTTGATATTTCTTCTGTTCTATAAGAACATTGCCTCTCAGAATGATTGCTTCTACATTATTCGGTGACATGGCTATGGCTTGGTTGGCTATAGTGTTGGCTCTATTCAATTTGTGTAAGCCAAACAAAGCATAAGCCATAGCAGTATAAGTTTCTGTTGAACATTCACTCATGGAAGATACAAATGGTATTAATTTTTCCAATTCTTTTACATGATCAGTTCGTTGTAGTACAGCAGCATATATATCTAATCTGTTAAATAAAATTAGTTTCAACAACCACAGAATTTTAAGATGAATTATTATCATATATAATGTTTCAAACTCACCCCCTAGTTGAGTCAGGCTCAATAATTCTTGCTCGTCTTAAACACATAAGTGCATTTTTGTAGTCTCCAGCATAATAATAACATTCACCCATAGTTACAAGTAGATTATGATTATCTATCAAACAATTAACGTTGTCTAATGAGCGCAGTGTTGTCACTGCATGATTATACTCTCTGCTGTTTATATGAGCATGTGCTTTTATCCAAGCATTAAGCCAGTCAAAGTTTTGTAAATTTAAATTACAGCCCATAATTATAGAATTAACTTCGATACCTTTCACACCTAGAGCTAATAAACCTTCTGCTGCTTCCAGAGCTAAGGGACATTCTCTCAAGACTTCTTTGTACGATGCTATGGCAGAGCGTTCCATACCTTGTTCTTGAAACATTTTGGCCAGAGCCATGTTAATCTTTGGAGTTCGCTGTTTTCCTGGAATACTTTGTAATACTTGTAGAGCCTCTTGGGAATTTTTCAATTTGACCAGGCACAAATAAATTTGATACTTTATATCTACATCTGATGCCAGTTCTTTTTGTCCCTCTTGATTTGGCTTTGTGGCTCCTTTCAATTTCAGTAAACATTTTCTTAACTGTAGTGACTCCTTATAAAGAGATTCAGCTCTCCTATATTTGCCGAGATAAAAATATGAGTTTGCACAATAAACATAAACAAGAAACTTTGTGTTCGACGGTAAAAGATTGTAGTTGTGGTCATTTAGTGATAAAACTAAATTGGCCTGAAAAAATGATAAACAAAGATGTTATTCCATTTGTCAGACATTCAATAGTAATACCATATTGTCCAAAGGGGGCAATAAGGTACCAAATAATAAACATAAACTGCAGACATCAATTAATTAAAACAAAATAAAATAATAGGTGCTCGAGTGGAAGCTTGACTTACTAAAGAAATCACATTAGAGTACAGCGCTTGATCGTAGAGATGCTGAATTTGATCAAACAACCCAGACATTTTATATTTACAAAAAAATTGATCGACTAAAATATAAAAAACTTATATATATATGTATGTATGTACACAAAACACTGCCTTCCTTGATTCTCGAACTCGACAAGTCGACAGTTCGCATCGTCAATGAAGAAATGAGGTTATGTTATCCAGATGGCGCGCACATTTCTAGAATGATACTTTCGATCCCTATTATAGGTATGTATATATGAGTATAACATATACTCATATAATGTATGTACCAACCGTATACCTATATATGATATGAGATATGTATATGGGATGCGGGATTAGAAAAGAGTGGGGTCGGCCTCGTTCCGTCTCTCTCGGACTCCATACAGCTGCACTGCGTGTGTGAAAAAGCGGCGTGCGTGTTTACGTGCTCCAAAACATGTATCTCGACATTTTCTAAAGGAAGCATTCGACGAGTGCAGTCCGAGTCTTGGTAAGTCTAAGTCTTCGACTTCCTCAACGCGCCTATTGTATAATCCGCGATATTTGTATCAGAGCAAAGGCCACTGAGAAGGCGATTTGGTGGAATTTAATTTTAATTCACTGTAAAAAGGCTTATCATCCTCCTTTCTTTTTGTAATTTTGTACACCTATAGATACCTACACATACATGCAAAAGGTCCTTTAAATCGATGTTCACGCTTTGTTTTTTGCTATTTATTTTTTTCCGACGAGTTGAGAGTAGCTGTTTTGGCTTAGTTTGGCCACGTTATCGACGTCCTCCGTATCATATATTCGCGTATTATTACGAAATTTATTCTAAATTAAGGTTATGTCATTTTTATTAATGTTCGCCGAGTCGGTGAAAGTTTTCAACACCATGGATAATTTTAACCTTGAATGGTAGCAAAGTAGCGTAGAGGAGACGCGCTACTGTCATCAGTAAAGAGAATACTTATATCGTGAAGCCTTTGGACTCTTCTTTATCCGCGAAAAATTAGATAACATTTTGTGCTATCTGTGAATCTTTATTGTGCTCTAAGAATAACTGCTTTTTTTCAGATCTATGGAAAAATTGGTGAATAAGAGATCTTCGGAAAATCCAATCATCACATGGAAAATCTTTTGATTTGTGCCGAATTTGGCTCAAGAAAATTTTGATCGACAATATTGAGTTATTCTATCAGACAAAATGGTCAAGTACTTTGAAAACAGCACAATTTTCCAATTCTCCTGGGATCAGGTTGCACAGGGATTTTGGCGTAGATACCCAAATCCTAATAGGTAAGATCAAATATAATTGAATGCTGTAAGACATACTTTTTTTATCATTGTATTATTCATATTGATTGACGTGTTTTTATGTAGCACACACGTAATAAGCGAAGACACAATTTCGAGGGAAATAAGAGATGGCAAATTGTACACTAAAAGGCTATTAACTAAAACTAATCGTGTTCCAAAATGGGGTGAAAGATTTATAAGCAAAAATAATGTCAAGATTGTTGAAGAAAGCATAGTGGACCCTAAGGAAAAAACTCTTACAACTTACACTAGAAATTTGGGTTACACTAAAGTTATGGTATGATCTTGATTTTATGAACTTTTTCAACATAATTCTTAGAGTATAGTTCAATAAATTAAATTAATCATTTTGCAGAGTGTTGTTGAAAAAGTTGTGTATAAAGTATCTGATGAAAATCCTCAGTGGACTGTAGCTAAAAGATCAGCATGGATTGAGAGTTCAGTATTTGGTTTCAGTCGAGCAATACAAGCTTTCGGACTTGATAGGTTCAAAAAAAATTGTACTAAAATGTCAAACGGTTTTAATTATGTACTTGCACACATGTTTCCTAGTACAGCTCGATTTATGAATCCAAATCTTGCTCAAATGGGTTTTTCGGATAAGGTAACATTTTACATTGAAATGCTTCGTTGTTATAAATCGCTTAGTCACTGATGTTTTTAATTTTATTGCAAAGAATATGTTTATGTATTAATTATAGGTTGACGAACCTTCAATGATAAGGCTGACTCATGCTGCTGAAGACTTTCAACATTCTCTACACGATAAAGCTGAAAAAATGAAAGACGCCGCGAAGAAAGCTTCTGATCTCGCAAAGCAAAAGGCTGGTCCTATTTACGTGACCAATCAGTCGTAAAATTTTGTTGTTTTAAATTACAGTCATAGGACTATTTACTATGCCCTTTAGCAATTCACTGATTCATCGTGACATTTTAAAATATTTAAAAGAAATGATTGCATTCCTGTGAACTGCCGATTAGAGAAAAACTTATCTTCAAAAGATTTCTTATGAATTTCTCATTCCAACTATTATATGAACTTATAGAGTTCGGAAGTTTTAATTTAAGATTATTACCATTTTAACAGTTACATTATTTCAGAGGCGATCCGCAGGAATAAAAATTAATATGCTCAATGTTAACATTATTTTCGATGTCATATTATAGTATTTTGCCATAATCAATTCAAAAAGTGATAAATCAATATTTTTAACGAAACGTAAACGAATAATGTACATAGATTTTCTGTATGTAAATACCTCTCAATTTCTCTATTATAATTGTTATTCTTAAAAAGATATAGTCAACATTTATTCAAAATATATAAAAGGTATTGTTTGACGATGTGTTTTGAATACTTGAATATTTTTGTAGACACTATAATTATACATTATAATAATCATGCCTAATGAGAAACGCATACTCATCATATACTATACATATATGTGTTTTAAAGTCATATTATAAGAAAAAATTTGAAATCTTTAATTATCTTGATTGCTGAACAATTTATTATAATTGCTTCACAATACCATTGCAATTAAGTGTATATAGTTCCCAGTAATAAAGTTTAATATTATAAACAAATTTTATTATTTCTTTGCTTTTTACGTCCCTCTTTAATCAAGAATAATTGATATTTATCTTAATTAAAATACAAGTAATTAGTACAGAATATAGGCAACATAAACAATTTAGTTGAAAGATTAATAAAATATATGTTCAAAGGCGCAACGCCGGCTACAAGATTCTCCCGACCAAGCTCTCAGAGACTTGCACTCATCGGAATCGAGTAAAAAATCATTTCCACTGCAAAACGATTTCAGGCCTATTTTGATTGGACTACACTTAATACATACACACACTCTGCGAGCTTTGTTTTTCTCGCGTTCTCAAAGTCATTGACGCGCGTGTATTATAGTTTTATTCTCTCTCTTTATATGGTGCAGCCTCCCCTTGAGCAAGCCCGATGCAAACACTGCACGAAGGTACAATAAAAAATGATGTTGACAATTATTGAATAATATGGGTGGTTTTAGTTACAAAAAGTTTGAATTTACTTATAATATAACAACCGTTTACCGATGATGAGAATCGAAGAAAGTATCAATTTCATTTTAATTCGATTATTATTTCATTCAAAGATCATCAAAGCTGCTAGAAGGAAGTAACGCGTGGTAATATATGTGTGAAATCCCCGCTTTTACGTATATGATTTGTATTATTTGTACACGTTTATGAGATAGTTATATAATTAGTGCGAGAGTGTGATTTCAGCCTTGTGTGACCTTTCCATACTTGCTTCGCTCGTGTGCATACGTTATCACACAAGGGTAAAATCGCATCTTCGCACTAACAAGTATATCGAAATGTATTATATACGTTTTTTTTTTTTTTTATTTCAATGTTTACTCACAAAGCAGATACATCTGTATATAACGCACATATTGTATGTATGTACGACTGTACGTGTTCTTTATGTGAGTATTAAATTTATTGATAAAAGCTATTTTTGTTACTGCGCAATCATTATCTTTCTATAATTAAATCTAGCGTAAGAGCATGGACTGATGATAATTATATATATATATTTTATAATACATGTCGTTATTCATTGTTTGTTAGTTGGTTCAATATTTTTATTACATAAAAATAAATCGCCAAAAGGTAAGGTAATATCAAAGCATGAGAGAAAGTATATGAAATATAATTATTTATTCATTTATTTTACTGTATGTGACGAAAATTGTTACTTTCTTTTATACACTATAAATGTATTGTTGCAGTGTACGAAATTGAAAACCGCGTATTGCGACGGACCCATTAAATCTTCCGTTCATCAACATTCAAATAATCACGACACGGATACTCAGACATTATTTTCAAATCTGAAAAAAGATATAAAATGGAACTATCATGTATATAATGATTGTATAATGATTTTGCAGACTCAAGATACTTATATACTCAACTTACTTCGATTCAAGCATTCTTGGGCGCAATACAACAGCGACAGATTGTCATATGTAATACCATTATCTGCGCAAATTGGACGATAATGTTCGGAAGAAGAAGTGCACTTGCATTTTACAGCCCCAAAATTATGCGGTTTCTGATTCTCTCTACAACGACCGTAATGAACGATGCGCAAACCTTAAAGAAGCCAATAAAACAATTAAACTCTATTAAGACGCATTGGCATAGATTATCCGTGAAATCAAAAGTTATCGATTAAACAAGTCACTCTTACTTGGATTATTACATCTCGTTACACAAGACACTGTTGAAGGATTGGGATAAGTGTATCCATCGGTTGCACAAACTAGGTCGCGTTCGTTTCTGTAAATACAGTCACATCTTTTGATAGCGTCTGTGAAAAAAGGCAGTGGGTCCTTGAAATATTCCTCCTCGCGGCAGAGTCCATAACGCGCTATATTTAACTCTGAAATCATATACAGTATATGTAACGTAATAAATATCGAATTAAAATTTTTTCGTTAATTTTATAATTATAATAAAGGCCAAAACTAACGTGGTTGTCTGCATTTCTTGTCGCATTGCAATTGCGTCGGATTGTCGTAAGTTATTCCGTTTGTTCCGCAAACGGGGTTGTATTCTACGGATTTTGGACAATTGCACCTGTTGAAATTTTTTATTCTCTCATACGGTGACCAGCTATCATTTGTTGAAGTAGAAAGTTTTGCTGCATCCTCTTCTGAGCATGCACCCTTGCGCAACATGCTCAAGTCTAGAAAAAAAAAAAATTGTGCTAAAAATAAATACAAAAAATAAAGTGTTATACTTGTATAATTACTTGGATTTTTGCATCTTTGATCACAATAAAAGTAGGAGGGATTAGTATAAGTTAGTCCATTGCTTCCACATACTGGATCGTATTCGTCATCGTGAATAAAATCGCAAGAGCACTCGTATGAATTTTCTGATAGTATAGCTTCAGATACTGGTGGTAAAACCAAGAGTTGGGCATCTACATACGTTAAGGTAAATGCTGTAAATTCAAGATTAAAAATAACATAACAATTAGAATTCATCACTCAATGTATCCAATTTGTCATCTATGTATAACTATCAGCTTACCAAAGAAGTTTAACACTTTTAATTTCATTATTCTTAGCATTCTATCTCGATACGCGAAACTCGACAGTAGCTTAAAAACATAAATCAAGTCTTATATATATAGAAGGTAGAAAAGTCAAACTGGAATTCCCCACCACCTACTCAACGAACATTTAAATAAAATGGACAAACAAATAGAAAATTGATCTTCTTGTTCTGCAAATGTTCGAAGGGGAAGAGCAAGTCTTGCTGGTATGATCGTATAAGAAGAAAACTGGATATCCCCACCACTTGGATGATCACTATATGCGTAGGTACGCTTTAAAATAATTTTTACTAAAGATCGGGATTCCCTTAAAGAGAGTAACTATATTGCATTGCTTTTATTCGAGAAAACAACTTTAATCCACCGTGAAGGTAAAATCATTTCTGCATGAAACGCATCGCCAAACTGGAAATTTCTGGTTCTTTGTGTAACTTTTCAAAATAAATTTCAACATACTTACGGATGCGAGTAGAAAATCGAGAAGGCTACTAGAAAATAGTTTTATAAGATGCTAGAAATGTTGAAAAAGGCAATCTCCTATTATGTCAGATAGTCCTTCAACGTTTTGGTGACCTATTTATAATCTGATAGAATTCACTGGTTTTTGAATGATTAAACCTTTTTACTTGCAATCAAAATCATTAAGCATTTATTTAGTACATCACATTTGATAATTTACTATTGTTTATGAATTGTGCATTCCTTGTAACAATTTATAATGAAAATTTTTTAGGTACTCCTCGTAACTACGTTTATAAAGAGCGGGTTGTGTGTAATAGGCAGTTTTAGCTTCATGGCTCCTTATTTACACACGCACCATCATGTATTTTATGTATATCTGCAATAATTAATTATTGTAAAATTCATACTGATTTTATTATTTTAAGATATAATTACTACAACGATATACTGTATAATTTTATAAGTATTAGTAAAATGATATTTGTCTTGACAAGTATATAGAAATACAGTAAATTATAAAATAATAGTGAAGTAAATTAAATTTGGTAGAATCAGCGTACTTACTTTTATACTGGCATGAGTTAGCGCAATTTAATTGTTCATCATTAGGGTATGTTTCTCCATCAGATCCGCATACAGGTGCATACTCAGTGGTCCCCGTGCACTTGCACGTACTACTAATAGGTTTTGGAATAAGCAGAGATCCGGTTTGCGACAAACACGGGCCAAAATGATTAATGTATAAATCTAAAATGAAAATTCAAATAATTTGTTTAAACAAGAGATTTCGCAGGGTCATAAACATAAAGATATAAAAAAAGAAACTTACCCTGACGATAACACTTACTACTACAGAACAGTCGCGAAAGATTTATGTAAGTTATTCCATCGGTACCACACACTGGCTCGTCGTTTGTTTTGACGATACAGCTGCAGTTTAATAAAGGATCGACTGTTGGTGATTGAAGTTGTGTATTATGTTTACTTTGCATGACAGCAACATTAGTACAATAGCCATCATGAACTTTGTAAATATCTAAAAAGAATAAAATAACAATAATAATAATAAAATAATTTGTGACAACTTTGCGGTATCGATATAAGAAAAGTATTAGGTCACAGCCACGGCAATTCATTTAACTTTAAAAACTATGGAAGCAGTTATCTGAATGAATGAGCATACGAACTTTGTCTGTAGCAAGAATTAGCACAGTTTATAGCTGAAGGGCTCATGTATGTTTTTCCATCTGACGCACATAGGGGTCTATTAGCTTCATAACTAATTATACATTGACATCTTTTAGAAATTGGGGGATCGCCGGGCTTCGTAGGATATTGACACGGACCATCATGGGCTTTAGATATACCTGAAATAAGTAAATGATCTTAAGTAAAAATCCTAAAATAAAATTCTAAATTTATTATCCATAATAACGCAGTCTAGAACTTTATCTGTATTGTTACATTACTTGTATTGTCACATCTATTAAAGCATGATAAATGCGAAGGATTAATATAATCTTCCCCGTCTGATCCACAGAAAGGTGCATACCCGTCTGCACTGGGACCGCATTCGCATATCTCACGGGTTGATGATTCTTCGGGTTTTATAGGTTCATTGCACGATCCATCATGGACTTTGTATATGTCTGAAAATATCGATGGGTTTCATATAAAATTATGATCATTAAATCTAAAAAATTTAGATGATGTCAATTTTGCGCTATTATTTCCCATAAGAATAAAATATCAGATAATAATGAAAATTCTGTTAACTCACTCTAGATAACATGACAACAGTTATTTTAATGAATTAGCATACTAACTTTGTCTGTAGCAAGAATTAGCACAGTTTATAGCTGAAGAGCTCATGTATGTTTTTCCATCTGACGCACATATGGGTCTAGCAGCTTCATAAGTAGCTATACATCGACATCTTTTGGAAATTGGGGGATCCCCGGGCTTTGTAGGATATTGGCACAGGCCATCATGGGCTTTATATACGCCTGAAATAATTAAATGATCTTAAGCAAAAATCCTAAAATAAAATTGGCAATTACATTCTTCCATAATAATATATTCTAGAACATTATACAGATATATAGTGCACATAATTTTACAGCTTTTTAATTTGACGTATTATAAAAGATATCTAACCAAGGCAGACTTACTTTTATTGTTACATTTATTAAAGCATTCCAGTTGCGAAGGACCAAGATAATCTTCCCCATCGGATCCACATAAAGGTGTCTGTACGTCAGTAAAAGTACATGTGCACGTCCGAGGAGTTGATGGTCCCACGGGTTTTGTAGGTTCATTGCACGGGCCATCATGCACTTTCTGTATGTCTAAAAATATCAATTGTTTTCATATAAAATTATGATTATTATTATTAAATTTAAAAAAAGTAATTCGTGGCAATTTTGCGCTATCATTTTCTATATAAGGATAAAATATTAAATAACGGACGACAAAAATTCTATTAACTCTAGAAACTACGAAAACAGTTATTTGAATGAATTACTAGTATACTAACTTTGTTTGTAGCAAGAATTAGCACAGTTTATAGCTGAAGGGCTCATGTATGTTTTTCCATCTGATGCACATAAGGGTCTAGTAGCTTCAAAACTAGCTATACATCGACATCTTTTAGAAACTGGGGGATCCCCGGGCTTCGTAGGATATTGACAAAGACCATCATGGGCTTTATATATATCTGAAACAATTAAGTGATCTTAAGCAAAAGTCCTAAAATAAAAATGTCAATTAATTCTAAATTTATTATCCATAAAGTTTTACAGCTTCTCAATTTGAAGTATTGTAGAAGGTGTCTGAACCGAGCAGACTTACTTGTATTGTTACATCTATTAAAGCATTCTAGTTGCGAAGGGCCAGTATAATCTTCTCCGTCTGATCCACACAAAGGCGCATGCTCGTCAGTGAAAGCGCATTGGCATGTCTGAGGGCTTGATGGCTTCTCGGGTTTTGTAACTTCATTGCACGGTCCATCATGCACTTTGTGTATGTCTAAAAATATGAATTGATTTCATATAAACTATGATTGTTAAAATTAATAATTGCAGGATAGAATATATCAATAATGAAATAAAATGAACAATATTACATGTCTGGTAGTAGTAGCTGCATACTTACTTTTATTGTTGCAAGTATTAGCGCATTTTAACTGATGTTTATTGGGGTATGTTTCTCCATCAGATCCGCATACAGGTGTATAATGATTGGTCACCACGCACCTGCATAGGTTCGAAGGTGCTGGTTTTGTTGGATCATAACATTCACCATAATGATCAATAAAAATGTCTAAAATATGCATTCAAATAATTTTTTAGGTAAGTTCACAAAAATTAAGATCTTCAGAAGCTAACTAGACTTACAACGACGATAACACCAATTACAGGATAACCTAGAAAGGTTTGGATAATTTTTTCCATTGGTTCCACAAATTGGCTCGTAATTATTTTTTATATTACAGATGCAGCCTAACGCAGGATTGTTTACTGGAGATTGAAGTGCGTCTTTGGGCTGTGTATCACGCTTTCTCCGTTGTGCTTCTACAAATATCGCTTCATCACCTGACTGTGTGGAACTACAAGGGCCATCGTAAAGTTTATAAATATCTAAAAAAAAGAAAATCGGTAACAATTTATCGGTATCAATATAAGAATATTAAAAATAAAATTTGTAATCAATTCCAAAACTATTTATTATAATAATATTAGTCTAGAAGTTTTTATAGATATAGTGCATATATATACCATTGACACTTTTAAGAATTGTCTGCTAAGATAGCAAGATAAAGTTTTACAGTTTCACATATTTGAAGTATTATAAAAAATGTCTAAACGAGACAGACTTACCTGTATTATTACATTTATTAAAGCATGCTAAATGCGAAGGATTAGTATAATTTTGCCCGTTTGATCCACATAAAGGTGCATGTTCGTAAGTGAAAGCGCATTGGCATGTCTGAGGGCTTGATGGCTTCTCGGGTATTGTAGGTTCATTGCATGGTCCATCATGCACTTTGTATAGATCTAATAAAACAATTGCAGGATAGAATTTTATCAATTATGAAACGGAACTGAATGGTTTTACACCTGGTGGAGTTATAAGTTGTAAGTTGAACACTGACTTTTATTTTTGCAAGAATTGGTGCAGTGTAATTGTTGATAATTAGGGTATGTCTCTCCATCAGAACCGCATATTGGACTATAATTGTAGGTCACCAGGCACTTGCATGGTTTCGAAACAGCTGATGGTCTTGTTGTTTCATAACATGGACCATGATGGCTAATGTAAACGTCTAAAACAAGCATTTGTATACATTTTCAAATCAAGAAAATTTGTCGTATTTCAGTAAAATAAAGACGTTTTTACAAGTTAATTAGACTTACAGCGGCGGTAACACCAATTATTACATGATAACTGCGAAAGATTTGGATAAGTTTTTCCATCGGTTCCACAAACTGGCGCATAGTTGGTCTTGACAACGCAGTCACAGCCCAGTAAATCATCGATACCTCGTGCCGTTCGAATGAGTTGTGCACTTCCTGCATTTCGATTTGGTGTAATAAGTGACTCTTTATTTTCATCACTACATAGACCATTGTATGCTATGCTTATATCTGGAAAAAATACACTATATTTATTTAGTTCATATTAAGATGATGTAGCATCAGTGTACTTACTTTGATTTGTGCAGTTTTTAATGCATTCAAGAATTACGAAATTGGCATAATTGTTTCCATCACTTCCACATACCGGTTTATATTCTCTAGTAGCAGTACACCGACATTTATTAGGATCATCATCGTTATCAAAATCGTTAAAGTTTAGTGGCTTTGGGTTGTCTTTTTCATGACAAACGCCGCAATGTTTTATGTGTATAGCTAAAATATATCTTTTTAATATTTTTTCCAAAAGGTTTAACTTAAAAAATAAAGATATTGCCGCTCTGCTCACCTGAATCGATGCACTTATTGCTGCAATAGAATATTGACGGGTTGTTGTAAGTAACGTTATTTGTTCCACAGACCGGATTCCATTCTCTAGTAATTTTACACTTACATTTTTCGAAGATATCAATAAATTCTGTAGGTAATTTGTCTTGATCTTTATCAGGTTCAGGAAGTTTTAAGCCTCCTTCTTTACAAGGGCCACAATAAGCCATTTGCAAATCATCTCTTGACGCCTCTATAATGAAAAGAAAATAAAGAACAACATTTGTTATGTTGAATAGAAAGTATTATATTTTTTGCTTACCATTCGCTTTACAATTTTTAGTACAATAGATATATGAAGGATGAGGATAAGTTACTCCATCAGTACCACAAACTGGATACAATGTAGATGTAGCGACACAATCACATTTTAGAAAAGGACTTGATAGTGATTTAAAATCTTTATGGGTTTGCTGAACGCTTTTTACACTTCTTGGTTCTTCGTTGTTTTTATTGCAGTTACCACAGTGTTTGATAGTTATATCTGAAAAAATTTAATTTCCAAAGGCTGCCATAAAAAAGAAAAACTAATTCACCTGATATTTGCATATCTTACAATTTACCTGAATTCAAGCACTTTCTTGAACAATAAAAGATAGACGGATTGCCATATACTGTTCCATCGCTTCCACACAGAGGCGCATATTCTTTTGTAAAAATGCATCCGCACGTATCAAAAACTTTTGACAGTGTATCCGGTATTACTGCTTCTTTTTGCTCAGAAACTAATTCCTTTTGTTTTCCACAGTTGCCACAGTGAGATAATTTTAAATCTGAAATGTATTAAAATTAATTATGCTTATATTTATGTCGATCAGATAGGAATTATTGAAAATAATTATAATTTACCTGATTTTACACATTTTTCTGCGCAGAACAAAGTTGAGGGATTAACGTAAGTATTTCCATCACTTCCACAAACTGGATTATAGTCTTTGTCGGCTATGCATTTGCATTTTTTATCGCACGTTCCATGATGTTGCACACTTATAGCTAGAAATTGAGTAATTTTTACTGCTGATAAACTGTATATATTATATGAATTAGTTATAATCAAATGCTTTTTGACATTTACTTTCATTGGTACAAGAATTGTAACATTTCAGGATTGAAATGTCGTCGTATGTTTTATTATCAGTTCCACATACTGGATTTAATTCAAGCGGTACTGGACAAGAAGCTAAGCATTGGTTAGTATCGGTAAATTTTGAAGCTATTTCAGACTCAGTGAATTTTTGAGGAGCTTGTGCTGGGCACTTGCCGCATGACTTAATTTGAAGATCTGTAAGTGTTTTTAAATAATAAGAATTATCGCTCTTTTAAAGCGTCTTGATTATTTCATCTGTTACAAACCTGTTTTTCTACATTTTTTAATACAATATAGCACTGATGGGTTGGGATAAGTAAGATCGTCACTTCCGCAAATCGGATTTAGATTATACTTTATAACACAATCGCATGTTGCCAATGAATCTAAAAGGTCTTTCGATACTTTTTTCGAATAATCATCCATCATGACCTCGTCATCTTTTGACTTTTCCTTATCTTGTGGTAGACAGAAACCACAGTGACTATATAACAATCCTTTAAAATAATAATGCATGTAATAATACATTTGCTTTTATATTTAAATTATAATTAGAATAGTCGTATATAACCAACCTGGTTTTTCACATTCTGCTACACAGAACAAGTATGATGGATTAGGATATGTAACTCCATCATTACCACACACAGGTGCAAATTCGTTAGTTAATTTGCAATCTTTACATTCTTTTATAGGTTTCGATGAAAGTTGGCCTACCGAAGAACACTCGCGATTGTGGATAATATTTAATGTGCCTGAACAGTACAACGTGCATACAAATTAAATACGTACTTATACATATATTAATGAACTTTTTTAAATGAATTATTTAAGTAACTTACTATTTTTAGAACATTTATCGATACAATCGGACATTTCTTTTCTGTTATACGTGAGATCATTGCTTTCACAAATTGGCACGAGATCCAAAGTATAATTACACCTACAATCTTTGAGGCTGTCACTGTTCCATAATTCGTATTTCAAATCTATGTTTTCTTGAAGCAATGCACTTGGTGTTAGTGCTGTGCAATAGAAAATATAATATTTCAGTGTGACTTGTGCAAATGTGAATTTTTATATCTATGACAAAAAAAAATCAGATAAGTAATTAGATTACCGATTATAATGACACAACTTGAAAAGTAAGTCATCATGGTGTCGGATGAAGTGTAGTGCATGTGCTGCAGTTTTCCTATGGTGTATGAAAACTGGCACAGCAACAGTGCCACAGAAAATCGACAAGACCCTTATATATGCATCAACACTCAAAACTGGAAATCCCCACCAGATTCTTACTTGCATTTTTAATAAAATATAGTATATATGGCATTCCGCCTTTTTCATTCGAGTAGCATGTGCAATTTGCAAGTGATAGTTTTATAAGAGTAAAAGGTCCATCTTGGCGCGCGTTGAAGGCAGACGATCGAAGCTTTAGAACTGGAAATCCCAACGACAATTTTCTGTTTTTCATTTTTGTTGTTACTTTACAAGCTAACGTGCCTGCGTGCAGATTCTTGCTGCGCTACAGTGATAGTAAATAAAGGAATATTTTTTTTTCTTTCTAAAAGGGTGAGAGCAAAAACAGGTTCTACTATATATGTATATATAAAAATTGTAATTTATACAGTATGAGTTTTTGTTTTGTTTATTATATTACAAGATTGCAACACTTAAATTTTTTAAAGGTCGCTTTAATTGACAAAATTATATTGTTATTCATACGATACATATTATAAATACAGCATAGCTAACAGATTTTTTTGAAATATTTTTATTTTCACTTTTATATCGTGTACAAAATTTTCATAATACAACGCTTAACCTACAAAAGCTTGATTTTTATAAACTTTTTATATGTTTATATGTAAATCATTCGCATGGTCCATCACGTACTTTGGTCAAATCTAAGACAAAAAATTCAAATATTTTAGTAACAAATTTTTGTTTACTCTATTAAGTTTTCTTATTCTAACTTTGGTAATGTGTACAAAGTAAAACTTAATAATTCAGATAATATATTACTGTTATCATAAATTATAATATACAAAGTGTTAGATGATGTATGTAATATAATTTATTTACCGTTTCGTTTCAAGCATGTTTTGGCACACTCTAGCATCATCGGGTTGGGGTAAGTAACTCCGTTGCTGGCACAAAGTGGATTATATTCAAAAGTTGAAATGCACTTGCATTTGTCCGAATCGGTGTTCTTGACTTGAAGATTTTCCTGGCCTTGCGCAAAAGCGACCAGTGTAACTGAAAGAAGAATATCACAACAAATAATTATTAAAACCATGCAGGGTAACTGTATATTGATTAACGTCAGATTAAAAGTAAACTATATCTAACTTTTAATTAATCAATCATAAATTTTATATATTATATTTTAAATTGTAATATTTGTATATGAAAGTTTCGTTAAACTGCTATTGACACTTACCCATCATAGCGACAAAGATAACTACTAGTTTCATCATTTTGTTAAATGTACTGCTTAGACAACAAAAAAAAGACTTAATTTAGAAGTGACTTATCAGGCAAACTGTTCTCGATTGAGTGGGATCGTTCCTGTCAGTCTTATATATAGCTGAAGATGAAGATTGCTCATCCCCACTTTATACTGCCTATGTTTGAAGATGATCGATAGTTTGTTTTTGTATCTGTTAGCGAGTTTTGGACTTACACGTACTCTGTGTTTCCTCGGAAAAATTGTATTATATACATAACAATTAATATTATTAACAATGTTATAGGTAATAGTTATATAAGCGAATGTTTACGTTCTTTATATTAACGTCGTAATAATAATATTGGTTAAATTATCATTGTTTTCAATGCATGCCGAAATTGTTTTTTTGAATGTGGTATATATTTTGATAATGATTCAGACAGTCAACAACAGAACGATAGCGATTAAATAAAATATACAGTTGTATACTATTGATTATAATATTGAATATAGCCTTCTTAGAACATTTTTATACAGAAAGAAACGTACGAGGAAATAGAAAATCTTAATTTTAAATATAATAGACGGTCATTTATACGTTATTAAGTAGTTTTTAAGTTTGTCGAGGAAAAACAGATTTAATCGCTTAGTCTATATAGTTGTATTTGCGGAATGATACAGCTGCAAAGCAAACATTACTGCATACAGCAACGCAAAATATATAGAAAAAATTGCAATTCTGAGAATCATAAGCTTGCACACAGAAGGGGAATCATAAAATGAAATTCCTACAACTCGTCAAACATATTGTCGTACATCTTAGCATATTATAGATTTCTCTTCTAAAAAAGTAAATTTACAATTTTCGGAACACGAAACGTGGACCTACGAGGCTTAATGCTATTGCTCATCTAGCCATCCAATAACAAAACTGGCCATATATAAATCAAAGCCGCTGATTATGCATACGTGACATTGTGAAGCTATAACGTTATTTAATAACAACCTCCACTTGTGGATAAGATTGAAAACCAAGGATAACCACTCATGGCGGCCACGGAAAAATAGTTCGTATACTATTACACGCAGAATATTATGAGGAATTCCCCAATGGTGTACGGAATTCCGCGAAAGTGTGGGAAAAACTGCTGTAAGATGCGTAAATATATGTTTCATTTCGTAGTATGAATGAAGAGAAAATGCGATACGTACAGAATGAAGATATCATAATCCCTAAATTTTATTTTGAGCCACTGGTACTGTCGAGATAACAAAATATTACCCAATGATCATTCAGTGATTATCTGTTACAATATAATTGGATGAAAGTTACCAGTTAGTGTAATAAGTAAGTCACTCAATATCATACAGAAAATAAGTAATAAACGCAACGTATAGAATAAATAAACTTTTATTTTTCCAGTAAACTAGAGTAAAGAGAAATTAATCTCAACGTTACAATAAAAAACAACCAAATAAAAAGGTAATTCCATTGATAGAGTTATAAATAATTATTCTTAAAACTGCACATCACGTAATACTTCTAGATTAAGTTCTGCACGGTCCATGATGCATGTGATGGATACCTAAAACAAACGAAGGAGAAAAAGATGTCTTATCGCATAATGACACGACTTTGCGCTCTGCTCGTCAAAATATTAGCACATTAGCGCTCAGCTAATTCATCGGCGCTTGTTCGCATGAGGCAAAGTGTATTTAAAGATCCGGTATACTCACTGTACTTGACGCATTCGTTGGCGCACTTTAGCGTGGCAAGGTTCGGGTAGGTGACACCATTGTTGCCGCAGACTGGATCCAGCTCGTCTGTGGCTGCGCACACGCAGCCATCGGGTAATACCTTCTGTGCGCGAGACTCGAATGTCAGCGCCAGAATTACTGGGGATTCGAATAGGAAATTATTTCATTTTATGCATTTAGAATTTTAAATCTTCCTATTGTAGTCTAGAATAAGGATGTCTAATTTTTTTTATTTCAAATTCGAACAAGAAGTTGCTCAAGACATTCGTATGACGATGTTGATTTCGATAGCTTATATTACACGATAGATAAATGAGTAGCGAAATGAAAAAAACGAGTGCGCGTGCTATACACAGTATGGTTTCGTCCGATAAGATAAACTGTGAAGACATAGAATCATAATAGAAATAAATAATAAATATAATACAAAAATATTAGAAAATGCGATGCCAAACGGCGAAATTAATTGCGCAGCAAAAGAAAAAAGTTTATCTTACCGATTGAAGATACGAGAATGACGAATGCTTTCGACATGGCGGTGACTCTCGACGTGGAATCCGAAATTTTTTAGTTTCGCGCTTATTATCGGGTGAGCGGCTCTCGAATCTCGAGCTGCGTTCGGTATCGAAGTGCGTCGCTAACTGCTTCTCACACAAAACAACAAGTATCCAGAAACAGAGTCGATAACGAAAGACGATCTTTGAGCGACGGTCAGCTTTGGCAGTGGTGGTATTGAGATATATAGAAACAGAATGTCCGTGTGGACGGATTGTAGGAGAGGGACAGAGCAGAGACGAGAGGGAATTACCAATTCAGATTTTCTTCTAACTAGACTTATGGCATTATGAAAACAATATTTATTTATGCTAATGCAATTGCCGCGTTGAAGAAACATTTTGAAGTTTAAAGTGTTTAAATGAGTTTTGTATGGCACAGCAAGAAGTTAATTAGATCTTGGCGCTTTAGTGAACGACTTTGCGTCGAGTTTAACTTTACGCTCATTCGGCTCTTTAATGTCGCAATAAAGGCGACTGCATCCAAGCATTTAACTGGCTTAGCGGATTTGATGGAAGATTTAATTTGTATTAGATATTTTTTCCTCCTTTTAATAGTACTATATAAACGAGATGCTCATTGACAAATATGAAACTTTATTTAGTGTAAACGTTAAAAGAAAGATAAATTGTCACAGAATAAATATAAATTTCCTATTCTTTAAATGATGCTAATTGCAATGGCATCGCTTATAATTTAAATAATATACATTGGATTGATTAAAGATTGTTTTGCTTCGTATGTATTCGTTTGAATAAACAAAATGTTATCCATATAGTAAAAAATGTAAGTAGATTACAAGTAGATTGTACGTAAAATAAAGGTATTTCAATGAGTCATTGAATATTTGAAGAATATCATCCTTCGAGGCACTTCCGTCTTCAAGCTGTGAATTGTATTAGTTGAACCGTTGAACGTCACCTGCGCACATTCCTTCATGAAGCATTTTTAGATCTGAAAGTTAATTGTAATTTGCTATAATTAAATTTATTGACACATTCCTCGCTTCTACAATTAATATACACGGAAAGCACAGTAAAACATTAAAATCTCATTAATTTTATAAGAGGTTTTAGGCGAAAGACAAAAAAACGTTATCGATTTCTGTTCATTTGCACTTTGACACTCCAACGATAAAAATTAATCGTATAATATACCTGTGTGATTGCATATGTTAACGCAGCGAATGACTCCATCGTTGTCGTACGTCACATTATCCTCGCCGCACACTGGTCTGTAAATTCGCGGATATCGGCAGCCGCATTGAATTCCATTTTTCTGCATGGCCTCAATCCCCTCCCACAGGTAGAAAAAGAACACTGCGATAGTAGCAACAATTTTAAAACGCGCATCTGATGCGGATGATTGATATGTATATTTTTTTACAGTAATTAGTATCAGTACCTGTCAAAAGAAGTAAGAAAGAGATCGCCTTCAACATTTTATTTCAAAATACTGATTTTCAGAGTTGAGTTGACAGTTTCATCGCACGTGGCTAACTGTATGCTTCATACGAGTATCTCGCAAGTGTCGTTGAAATGTATTACGCACAAGTGCCGAAATTCTTTTTGTATAATACAGAGCAACGTAACAAGATAAGCGTAACAAAAGAACATAATGTTATCTATATTTTTGCAAAAGAATTGAAAATTATATGGGTTTGTTCTGAACTTATTAAGAATATCATGTCATGCCTGGTATTTGTTGCGAAAGACTTTGTAGGAGCAATGGATTATTTCTGAAAATTTTAAACACGTGCATTTCTTGAACATCAGGGGAAATCCCACTTGGCTGATGTGATATTTCAAGCATTCAAGGACTTTAATGAATATAATATATTAAAGAACACGTATACGATCATACGCGATTTTGGCGCAAATTTTATTACTTCACGATTAAAGATTAAAGATTGATAATAAAATTTATTTCGACCATTACAGTTCCAATTATATTATGTTATTTAGGCTAAATTATTTAGAAGCAGTGGAAATAATCTGCTTCTCAATAGAATACTGCGGTAGTTTTTACTCTATAAATGACTCTATAATAATACTAGATAGGAAATTTCTTCAAAATTGAATTCTTATTATCGTGATAATTTTCCATAGTGCTTGTTGTTTGAACAGATGTTTACTTTGATTAAAACAGCATAAGCGAAAAATGTTTCAGAAATCACAAGTTTCAGAACAAACGATTTTGATATACGTCATACATAGAATGTCATCTTACACAAGTGGAATAAATTTGAACTGCTATTTTTGTTCATAATAGGTGATTCATTTACATTGGGACACATTAATTATATAATATGTTAGCGAGAATCTTTTTAGTATAGAATAATACTGAATCAATACAAAATACTAATGTAAATGAGCTTTCGAAATGATACGCTTATTTATTTAAAGCCTAAAAAAACAGCCATATGCAAACATGCAAAAGTATAGTTTTTCTACGAAATCACTATAGTGTTTGAATAAGTAGAAATACCAACTTGGCTTTCAACAATACAAATACAATGGAATATCGCAATATTAAAAAAGTGATCAATTACACACACACACACACACACACACACACACACACACACACACACACACACACAC